>JBBPDA010000126.1:27004490-27026171 GCA_037974385.1 Arnoldichthys spilopterus | reverse complement strand
ATCAGATCGGTACTCAGTATCAGCCCATACCCAAAGCCCAGGTATCAGATCGGTACTCAGTATCAGCCCATACCCAAGCCACAGGTATCAGATCGGTACTCAGTATCGGGCCACACCCAAAGCCCAGGTATCAGTATTGGTACTGGGACTAAAATCGTCAGATGAGTGCATCTCTAACAATTATTTTCGGCATTCTTAACATTTAGAGAGCAGCAGCTACCTCCGCCCACCCATTATCCATGACCCTTCTTCTTAGGGATTATTATTGGTCAGGATGCACATCTGCAGTATCAGTATTTTAAAGACCAACACGGCAATAACATTAACTAGTGATATATTGTGCCGCCCTATAAGACACTCTAGCTCAGTGCTGTGAAATTTGTTTGTTCCTCCTCCCTCTTTTTTTGCCCTCTCCCCCCATGCTTGTAATCAGGCTGTCAAATTATACTTCCTGTCGTTTGCTGTCCGCCGCACAGTCGTGCCATCTTCTCTCCCCTCTGCGCGTGGTAGAGTAAAAATAGTCCTGCAATGTTGTGCTTATTGAGATGTGAATGAACCCGGCAGAATGCAGGGCTGTAAATAGGGTCCCTGCTAGGATAATGACACAGAGCTTTCCGGCAGTGAGGCTAACACTAGCTACAATAACCACATTAAATATTCAAATAGCGATTTATTACAGGCCACATCAAAGCATGCCATTCTGCTTCAGCATCTGCACCATTTTTCTGGGCTTGGGCAACATGTTCAGGCCTTATTATGTCTCGGAGTAATATTTTTATTGTGTAACAGTGCAAGCATTTGCCTGTTTAGAATAGTGAGCCGCTCTTAATACCGCTTTTGTAGGTGTAGTGCTGGCGGAAGAGAGTCATGTACACTGTGTTTGCGATATGAAGCCATCCATTTCAGGCCCTGTGGCTCTGATTTATTGTGATTTAGCTCGAGCCTCTGAGGAGCCCGTTTTTTTTTTTTCGCTGAATGCCACCCATACATCTTTAAATGCCGGCTATTTTCATCCCCTTGCTCTCTCGTGCTTTCAGTTGCTTTATTTTGCTCCTGCCCAGAGAGTGGAGGAGGAGATTTGTTTGATATGTGCCATACATATTCCAGAACTTTCCCATGTCTTTCTCCCTGGAATATGAATAATGGCTGAGAGCGCTTTCGAGATGACATTGCGTGATTCGAGCACGTTCATGTTTCAGTCTCAGGACATCATTCTTCATTTTTATTGCTCATATTGGGAAAAAAAAAACAACACACGCTCTTCTGCACGCTCCTTCGCTTGCATGCGTGTAGCAGGGACTGTGGGTGTTTTTACAAAGGCATATTCAAATAAGTAATAATCTGGCTGTTTTGTAGCAATGTGGCTGGTTCACACCTGCTCTGGCGCTTCCGCCTTACACAGGGTGCCAGATCTGGGATGAGTTGTGCCAAAAAGCAGACGTTTAAATGTCTAATGTTGGCCAATTTGAACTGTGTCCAGACTCACTGGCTTCCAGCTCTTGATTCTCTTTTGGCGTCCTGTCGCCCCAGTTTTTTAGATTTTCTCCACTTTGTTGTTCGAAGGCACAGAGAGCAACACTTACAGACCAATGGGCAATGGCAATTAAAGCAAGGAGCATGTTTCACTTAATTTGCAGTGTTTGTTATGATTTTTATGTGTATATTAACATTTTTTTATGATTTTACTGTACATTAGGTTTATATACAATAATATATATCGTCCCTGTCAGACCAAAACCCCTTCTCTATAACAGTAAATTTACAGAAGCAAAAAAACCTTAACTTATGATGCAGGTTAAGGTGTAATTTAACCTGTGTGTAACTGTGTAACTTGGATTTTCCAAGTAACTCTGGACCATTTGTCTTGGTCTGTTCTTCAAAAAAAAAGCATTCACACCATGTACATTTCAGATGGTGCTTTCAAATTATGTAAAAGTAAAAAATGACAAAAATGGAGATGCAAGGTTTTGTACTGACAGCAATGATAAGTAATTACATAATAGACTATTAAAAATCTAAATATGACATTTTAATTACCTGTATGTTCTCTGAGTACAAATCTGAAGTAATTTAGGTCAAAAAGATGCAGACACACCTCAATTAAAATTCACCACTTGTGCACTGTGCAAAAAACAATTTTAGAAAATGTGGATGGTGTGAAACACACTTGTATGAAACTAGTTAAACCTTTTTTTGTGTACTCTCCACTGGTGCAAAATAGGAAATAGGGCCCCTGGACTAAAGTGTAAAAGTATTCTTAAATCTACAAAATGTACTTCTCAATTCATACAGAAAAACTAAGTGTTAAACAAAGCTGTCCATAGTTTTTGTGATCTCACAAATCCAACATATTTGGAAGTTCTATGAAGTTTTGTGAGGCTCTTTTGGATTTTGCAACCTTGGATGAACTCAGTGTTGCAGAGACCACTGTTGGGATAATTAACAGGTGATGGACTGTGCAGCCCTATTGCGCCATATCACCATTGGCCTTCTGTTTCTTGAGGAGCTAAGAAGAGATTGAAGCGATTGTGTCTGTTTGTTTATCTGTTTTTTGCATTGTGTTTAGTGTGTAACACACAGTACAGTGTTGGATTAACACCCAATTTTAGCTCCTTTTCCCCCTAAGAAATCAAGTTAACACCAGCAATAACTGCTGAGAAATTTTCAAAGGTTTTGTTCTGACCCACTGTATTGTAAACCAAATTTTTTTATTGTGATTACACACCAAATGATACGTTAATTAATGTAATTACGTAATACTATATGAGTAATAACAATATAATTGTGATTGTACTACATGGAATTACATTTAAAGAGTAAAACCCAATGGCAGTAATTACACGTGGTTAACTCCAGTGGATACAGGTGACCACAGCAAGAAAAGTGTGATTCCACAGTTTCACAATGTTTTTTCGCTTTGTTTTGTTTAGGGGACCAGTAAAAATGGGCCATGTCTGAGTGGCATTCCCTGATAAAACAACCGATTGAATTTGATTGAAGAGCACACTGCACTGCCGCTGCTCCGAGACCCCGCTATTCCCCTAAACACCGGTTGGCTATTCAAGGTCGCAGGAACTATAAGTCACTGAAGGTGTTTTTCGTTATAAATGTTCTATTTCTTTGAACGGTTGCTGGACGTTTTGCTGGCCTTTTGGCTCCCGAGGAAATGGAATGAAACAAGATAATCACCAAGAGGACACAAGCTAGCCTGCAGTAAGAGAGGCTGCCTCTCTTTCCGTAGCCCACTTTAAAGCTTGCCGTCCTGCTATATTTGTTTCTGTTTGATGTCTGAGGATTTATTTATTTCTGTTTTATTCATTCTTGACCGAGAACGCGTATCTGGGCTTGGGTTTTGAGAGATTACGTAATTCGCAATGAGATCAAATGCAAAAAAAAAAAAAGACTTGTTTTTTGTTTTGAGGCTGCCAGTGCTCAGAAATGCACATGTTAATGTCCAATCATCAGTGGAGAAAAAAATAATAAAACACAGAGGAACAAGGGCAGAATCATCTAGATCTGCCTTTGTTCATGCATGATGGACTGAATGCGGCAGAATGTGCTACCATTCATGTTTTCTAATGTTTATGTCAATGTTTGTCTTTTTTCTCCCACATTTGTGTGTGCATATGCATGCGTACGGATGTTTGATAGTCATGTGCTGCTGGGAAATGTCACAGGTCCATGAATAACTGTGCCCTGATGGTGCTGTGAACCTTGTTATTCCACTTTTTCCTTCTCTCGCTCTTTTTTTTTGTGGCTCTGGAAGCCTGCCATAGTCATCCATTACCATAGCTCTGACCCCTTTCTCTGTAGACCACGTCATACCCACGTCAGGCCCAGAGCTGACCTGCCCCTATCTCACCCAGTCTATGCCTCTGACAAACTCAGGACAGAAAAGGGGAGTTGGAGAGAGAGAGAATGAGTGAGTGAGTGTCAGTGACGACCAGGTAGATATCGATCGGAGTGATTATTGAGCTCCGAGCTCATGTAGGGGTACGTGTCTACCTGTGACAATGAAGAGCTTAAGAGCTCTTTAGAGAAAAAAGAACAGAAGGAGGTGCTTGAGCACTTGTTGTAAATCCACCCGTCGTCAAATATTTGCTCGTCTGATGCTGACGCTACACTGTGTGAACATTGATTTTTGTATGTGCGGTGTATTTTTTCTCAAAAAATTCTATTCCATGAGCATATGGAGCAATGGTTTCCAGTTCTGGTCCTGAAGGCATGTATAATGATGCCTGCTGACAGTTAGTGAGTTTTACTCACAGGTATGAATGCACAAAATGCACCAACAAAACAACTAGCAGGTTAAAAAAAGCCTATATTAATAAATAAATAAATGTTTAACCATATGTGTAGAATGTATAGATGTTTAAGAGAAAAAGCATCATGGACAATCCATCCCACCCCATGCATGCCACATGGCGCCATGATTGGTCTCTGCAGCCCACATAGTAAAAGACCCATTACTCTAATGTGCTGAACTGAGCGCTACAGAAGTTATTTTCTACCTGTGGCCATCATGCTCTATAACTCCTCCCTGTTCTTTTTGAGCATTTAATAACAGCTATAACATCTATAAACTCAAGACATGCACAACAACAGCCCATGTTTCATATGTTCTTGTTTCTTGATTATATTTGTACTATCCATAACCTACAGTACTGTTCCTACTTCTCCTACCTCCTTCTCCTCTTGTTATTATTAGATCTTTATTACTATTACTATTATTCACTTTGTCACTTTTTACCCTATATCTGTCCTTCTGTACATGTACTGCACACACTTATATATTCATATCATGAATGTACAGTGAAAAGTGAAACAGATCTATTTTCTGCACTTTATCTGGTTGCTTACTTTATGTTTTGTAATCTTTGTGTAGTTTCTGCTTCTGTTTCCACTCTGTTTCAATCTATGTTGCACTGAGCATGTAAAAGGCACAGGAATTTCCCTCGGGATTAATAACGTTTTACAACGAATGTTCTACAAGTACCAATTATACCTATTTTGTACTTTCACATATCATGTTGTCACTTCTCATGATACTGATTGTCATATTACCCATCCCCCTCGTGGCATACTCCTGCCCTGCAAATTTTGGTTTTTTTGTGCATGGTACCAAGTAATGCGTTATGGTATTGTAATGACTTTTCCTTCTAAAGGAAGATATTACTCTTTACATACTTGTTGTCTTGTTATAATAACTGACTTTTTAACTGACTTCTCTTACTTATATTTATGCCAGAAAACAATATTATGTCATTCATTAAAAACATAAATTTAATGTATATATTTTACCTGCATCTGTCCCCATACAGTATATTCTGCGGTCATGTGTGTGTGCTACCTGTGACAGCTGACTGTTTTGATTGTGAATATGTGTAGCACTGGTTGTAGTTCTGGGAGTAGTTCATAATGAATCTCAGTAACTACCCCAAAGCTATTTATCATACCAGATGCAGTCAGTCGGTAGTCTCACAAGCGACACCTTGTGTGAGTCCAGTATGTTTTGTTGCTCAATGTAGTCTTTGCATGACATGCAAATCAGCCAATCATGAGCTGCTGTTTTGTTGCAAGGTTTATAAAAGCATTTACATTTACATTTATTCATTTGGCTGACGCTTTTATCCAAAGCGACTTCCAGGACAGAGGATTCGCATTGCATAGATCAACACTGAGAGTGGTGCCACACGGAAGACCAATGCATTGCTCGTGGTTGTAAAATAAATAACAGACGCAACATGGCCACCAGTTACCAAATGTAGTTGTGTTGGAAAATGTTGACCGTATGCAGAGATCTTCACGAGCATTTTTCATTTCATCAATTAATTCTTGCACTATATTCTCAAAGCTAAGGCCATGTTAGCATAATTTGTGGGCAGAGCATCTGAGACTAAGACTAAATAATCGCCTAGTTGCCAAGCCCTTTCCAGAGGGAGTGGATACTACAGAGCAGCAGAAACACTAAGGGCACTGTTTTGGTTTTTTTGACAAAGCGTAAAGCACAAAGTGAAACTAACATTTATGGATGTGTCCAAATCCACTTTGCTACTACGACGGTGGAAAACAGAATTATTATTCAGAGGTGTGTTTTGGGCTTTACATACAATAAGCCAATCAAAATGGCATGTAACACAACATTTAGAAGGTGGGGTGGAGCTCTGGTGGATTGCTATTGTAATGGAGTGTTTACCTGGAAGACCAGATCGATTTTCGGTGACATGTTCATGAAAATGCATGAGCACATGATTTACGGGAACATCACTGTTCCACTTAAGCCTTTGAAGTGTCAGTAGTGTGCTTTGAGCACATACCTGTGCCAGTAATGAGCATTATGCACCTGCATGTTACTAAAACATGCCGCTTAAATATGGTTGTTAAAGCACCGCTTCTACAAGCGAGAAACACAACAACATTTCTTATTTGGAAAATGTGTGTGAATAGTGTGAAATAGAGGATGCATGAAAGTAGCAAAACCACATTGCATTGCACTTCCACTGGTGAAAAATAGGTCTCAAACCATGCATGGCAAGGGTACTCCAGGACCATTTTTTGGAACCACAGCTAACGTGGAGGGAAAGTGCACACTAATGCCATCTCCTGGTTACATTCAAGCACCAATTAAAAATCACTTTAATCTGTAACTTTTTATGAAGCAGTGTAACACAGTGTTAAATATAACCGCAACCTGCTGCCTTCAGTGTATTATTCACCTGCTAGTAAACAGCGATCTAACAGAGATGCTTTCGTATTACAGCACAAAGCAGGAGTATGTGAAAGTGACTATTTGTTATTGTGAACACACTCCATCCCACATAGTGCACAACTGACCTCTGCATTTAACCCATCCACACTTGTAGCAGTGGGCAGCTATCAATTGTGATGCCTGGGCTGGGACTTGAACCTGTGACACTCTGACCACATGGGCAAATCCCCAATCACTATGCATTACTAATTCATCTTACCCTGAGCTACGTCATCTCGTTACCCACTTATCAGTATTTATTGTCCCTGTAAGCCAGGTATATGTGACTTTCCTCCTGTGACATTTGGTGGGAAGCTTACAGACTGATAGTGTCAGCTGTTTTCACCTTTCCTCAAAACCACATTGATGGATCCCATTCTCTGATTCTCCCATTTCTCTATTTCAATCTCCCCCCTTCTTTTCTCTACTGGCTCTGGCTTTTTGCCTTTCAGCATATAAATGTATTGTGAGTGGAAGTCACCACTTAAAACTTCCCTGATACAAATCATCTTTTCTCTATTCAAACACTCATCTATGTTTTGTCCACTGTGTGTAGTGTATGAAGAATGGTGATAGTGATCAGGATCATTTTGTGCTGGGTAAAGACACACTGTGCTCCTCCATTGCCTCCAAGGACAACAAGGAGAGAATTGTGCTGCTTCAGTTGTGGTTTCAAGCTCTTAACAGTTTTCTGGATATGTCCTTGTGTTCCACCCAGCAGTGCAGTAAATGCAAGAGAGTGAGGATGGGTCAAAAGGGACAGAAGAGATTATGGGTTCCCTGGATGGATTTGCTTATCATGGCTGAGTAAGGTAAACTCTACAGTGTTGGACTGAATGCAGCAACACTGCCAAGTGCTGTTTCTAGGACACTGTCCACCCCTTCTGCTATTTTGGCAACTTTTGCTGACCTAAACCCCGCCAGTGGTATTTCGCTGACTGTTGCTGACCTAAACCCCACTATTGCTCTTTCACTAACTTTCACTGACCTAAGCTCCACTAATGTTGTTTCATCAGCTTTTCCTGACCTAAACTCCCAACAGTGCTTTGCCAATTCTTGCTGACCAAACCTGGCCCAAAACATTAGCGCAATGTCAAACTGCCCGTAGACTGGAAATATCTCAAAGCTAGCTAATAGGACAGTGGTCCACCTATATGTGCACACGTGCCTGTGCCTTTTGCTTATAATGAATGCAAATGTATTAATTCTTTTTTTTTTTACAAAATTACATTTTTATTCATATATTTAGATATGACCTAAAAATTCCCAAATTTGATAAAGTAAAACTAATTTTTACATTGTGTGTCTTCTGAAACACAAGGAAGAAGCATTAGCATAGCTAGAAAAGTCATTTAAAAAGTTCTAGATAAGCTATAATCTTTCAAACCAACAGTTAGTGCCAAATAAAAGCAACATGCCATTAGGCTATTATGGAAAAGGCTTTTTTCAACATGTTCTCATACCTGATGCATCAAATACAGACACCTATTGCACCACCTTTCTGGAACTTTCTTTTTGTTTGCTTTTTTTGCAGCATTAGCTAAACTGATGGTAGAGGCTACTAGAAGAGTAGTTACGATGATCACACATGTGTGTATGGGCCACCTACAGCATTGCAGTTTAGACATGGAGGGCCACTGAATTTGATATATATCAGGTGAGATTGAGGCGCTTTATTATACACTTTAACATTTTTCCCCTCATTAGCAGATAAAAGTGGTCCATGATGTCATGTATATCGTACAGATGTGTTCATATACATATACATGTACATAAAAGCAATATAGGCTCAGAAATGCTGTGCTCAGTGATTCTGAATGTACTGACTACATGCTAAATTCCCTTGCTTCACCAATCTGTAAGTCATGTCTTAGCTTAAAGCTAAAAGTTAAAGTGACATTGGTCTCTGCTCATGCTATAGTTTTTGCTACTATAAAAACCAATGCACACTGCCATATTAGGGCTGGCATTTTGAATTTTGTGAGAAAAATATTCAGTGTAGATATGACTGAGAAAAATGTAAGAAATAAGCATTTCCTCACAAAAGCATTTTTTATGATTTCTGGACAATCAACCAACCAAAAAATACATTCAGTCTTGACCTTGGAGCTGAAAATGAAACCGTAGCACACAGCAACCACATTGTACAGCTTTTATTAGCCAATTAACATGACCTTTTTCTAATTAGGCCATGTTTTTGTCTTCTTTGAACTTTTACTTTCCCTTACACATGAGGTAGAGGTAAACCTAAGCGTTTGCATTATAATTAGAATATGTCTGAAATCATATACATGTGGTGCAACTGACCCCTGGCAAGAAGTTGTGGAAGACCAAGACAGCTGTCTAAAATATGATCCTAAACAAAGCTCAAGTTATAAGATCAAAGGCCTTTGGCCACCAGACGAGGACGAGACCAGGAGCATGAACCTGGGAGTCTCGCAAGGATTACTACTCTGGACCATGATCAAATAACGGGGAGCCAAAAAAAAAAGACACTGCCATTATTGCACATGAAAGAGAGTGGTCTGAGCAAACAAGAAGCTGTCATTAGAGCACACAGAAGAGCTGCTCTGATGGCACAGGGGGCTTTTTAACTGTCGCTCAGCTACCCAGAATGCCTGCTGGTCCTGGGGCATTGTGGGATTGCAGGAGTGGGTGAACTGGAGCACTGGGCGTCAGTGTTTGTCCTTAGGGCAGAAGCAGAAGCAGAGGCAGAAGCAGAGGCAAGGGATATCAAATTCATTAATAATCAGCGTTGGGTTCGCGAGTGCCGGGCGCCGAGGGCGCAATCGCAGTTAACATTTCACACATGCTGTGGGTGGACTGGGGATCATTAAAAGAGATTGCTCTTCTTTCCTCTAGCAGATAAACTGTTTCTGTGACAGTGCGGGGGTAGTTAAAACAGCAGGGGTCCTTGCTCATGCACACGCACACAAACACGCAGACATATTCAGAGATGCACTCTACAGTGCTTCCCCAAGAAACCTTTTATTCCAGGCCAGCATTTGTTGCGTTTGCATTTATTGTGGTTAAAGACGTGGTGCAAGCTAATTTGCCGTGGCTCTTACTAGCCTAGTCTACTTTAAGCTGAATTATCACTTATTTGCTGTTCACATTGAGACCCTGACTGTGTGATACAGCAGGAATGTTGTGTTTTGTAGTGTTTCTTGGAGGGATGCACCAATCTGATACTGGCTCAAACAGCTGGACCAGGTGTTAGTAACAATGGGCTGATCCAGGGGGGCGATCTGTTCAGTTTAGTAAGTGTTTGTGTACATGTGTGTACTAACTGTAATTCTTGTTCATTTTTAAGATTTTTTTTACCAAGTTGCTGGTGCTTGATTATTGTTTTATTAATAAATATTTAATTTCATATGTTAGTATGTATTTGTTAACTTTTGTTTCACGAAGTTAGGAAAGCAATGTTAAACCAAGTCTGATGTTGCCTTACACATCCTCAGTCTCTTCCACTTAGTGAGATATACAGTTTATTCCTTTAAACACTGGTATCAGATCAGTACTCAGTAGCAACCCAAAGCCAAAGCCCAGATATCCGTATCAGTACTCGCTATCAGACTTTACCCAACGCCCAGGTATCGGTGTTCAGTATTGGCCCATACCCAAAGCCCAGGTATCCATATCAGTACTCTTTATTGGACTTTACCCAACGCCCAGGTATTGGTGCTCAGTATTGGCCCATACCCAAAGCCCAGGTATCAGTGCTCAGTATCGGCCCATACCCAAAGCCCAGGTATCGCATTGGCCCTCAGTATTGGCCCATACCCAAAACCCAGGTAACGGTACTTCATCCCGGCCCAAACCCAAAGCCCAGGTATCGTACTCTGTATCTGCCCATACCCAAAACCCAGGTGCTGGTACTCAGTATTGGCTCATACCCAAAAACCAGGTATCAGTACTTTGTATCTGTCCATACCAGAATGGAGGGAGCCTCTTGCTTGTGGATATGCATGCTATTTTCTTTAAGCACTGTACTGCATGTCCAACGGTAGCGAGACTCCCCTTCAAAATATAGAACAGGGCTGTACCAACTGCCTTATCCATGCTGTGCCCACAAATGACCTTGTTCATTTTCAGGTTTTGGTTTCAGATTTAGTAGAACTGGTCAGGCCTGGTCGGATCTGGCCTTAACACCAGTTTGGGCTTGGTTGGCTTTGGGTGAATTCACACCGTGCAGACATTAAGGCAGTCCTGTTTGGTAGGGGAGGGTGACCACAATCAGTACACCAGAACAGCAAAGAAAGAATTCTGACATAGGTGTGCACTCATGTCCAGGTATCGATACTCAGTACTAGCCCATACCCAAAGCCCAGGTATTGCTTTGGAATTGGGACTGAAAAAGTCAGATCGCTGCATCCCTGGTTTCTAGTTAGAAAATGCTTGATGCTTACAAGAAGGTGGAAGTATGTATGACCACTGCTGCATTTTTTGCCATGCACATTCGGTGGAGTAGTAGAGCAGTAGTGCTGTGTGTTGCTGAAATAGTGCACTTACTGCTTCTATGCGTTTTGGCTTTCAGTCAGCTCCTAGTATGTCAGAATCAAACAGTAAAACACTATGAACACCGATCTTCATCTTGCTGCAGGATTTCTCTTTGTTTCCTAAGGACAAGAAGAATTGTTGATGGAGTTAATAGGGGTTAATCAGCATTTCTGGCCAGGCAGCCCTCTATTTTCTTACACAGTTAACATGAGTGCACACCTATGTCAGAATTCGTGCTTTGCTGTTCTGGTGTGCTGATTGTGGTCACCCTCCCCTGCTAAACAGGACTTCTTTAATGTCTGCACGGTGTGAGTTCGAAGCCCAAACTGGTGTTGAGGCCGACCAGTTCTGCTAAATCTAAAACCAAAATCTAAAAAATGAACAAAGTCATTTTTGGGCACAGCATGGATAAGGCATTTGGTACAGCCGTGTTCTATATCTTGAAGGGGAGTCTCGCTACCGTTGGACATGCAGTACAGTGCATAAAGAAATAAGCATGCATATCCAAAAGCAAGAGGCTCCCTGCATTCTTGTGTTGCATTGCGGTAGTAAAGTGCCAGCACTCAGCGGTACAGTGTGTGCAGTGCATATCTATCAGCATTCCTCCCAGCAGCAAAAGGCTCAAGCCAATAATCTGCTGCAGAGGAAACAGAGTACACTGCAGCGTTTCCAGTTCCGCAGCCATGCAGTCACTTCCTATAGTCAGATCGAGCAGCCATCGCTATTCACGATGCACTGCAAAAGCTGCAGGATTGGTGCCAGAATGAAATCATGACCAGGGCATCCAAAAACCACAGGGAGTTTAGAGCAATCTGTGAGTGGGGGGAGGTGCCTATGGTATATACAGTACAGCATCAATACAAAACATAAGCTGATAAAGGCAAGACATAATAATGATGGGCTATTAAACCATCTAGTGGTTTAAGACTATATAAAACAAAGACAATATTATTATTAAATATGTCATTAGTACTTGCTAAAATTAGTTTGTATTTGGAAGTAAGACTGCTTGGAAAATTAGAATAAACCACAGCCAGTGTCCTGCCATCACTGGGAAAATCTGGCCACATTTTCCTTTTCAGAGAGACATTTTTTAGCATTATGTTAATAGGATATAAAAACTCATTAGGACACTTTGTAAAATACAAAGAAAACAAAAACCTGTAAAAGTTATTTAAACCTTTTTAACTGACAGACATAAAAATATATCCATTTTGATGGTATAACTTGTATAAGAAGCATCCACCAAAGACTGCGTCATGGCTCAAACCTTTGTGCCAGAGAACTGTCAGTCAGTTAAAAAAAATATATACATTTTTCGACACAAGACAACAAAGAAGTGAGATCTTTCATCATCTACAGTACATAGTATTGTGAAAAGATTTAGGGAATCTGGAGGAATTGCAGTTCATGTAGTACAAGGTAGCTGGTGTAAAATGTGCATGACCTTCAACAATACACAATAATAATAATAACAATAACATTGATGATAATAATAATAATAATAATAATAATAATAATAATAATAATAATAATAATAATAACAATAATACACTACAATTGAATACAATTAGCAGCATTTAGTGGGCCAATGTGGTGCAGGCCCTCTGACACTGGGTGGTACAAAAGAGAAAAGGTGAGCGTGAGGGATAAGAGGACAGGCACAGAAGAAGTATTATGTCTGTCTCTCACTCTCTCGAGATTCTCATACATGACAGGTCAGAACACAAATACAATCTGTTAGAGCCCAGAAGCTGAGAACATGCTGACAAAAAATGGTAATGATGGAGAAAGCGAGAGAGAGAGATGGAACAGGCTAAAAAATCAAAACTTAGCTTTCATTCTGTGCCACATCCTCCCGATGGCAGACTTTTACAGCTAGTTGTTCCTACCTCCCCGTTGTGTTCAGTACATTCAGTACACCCATGCCAATCCTCTCTGTGGCCACTTGGGAAGGATAAATGGTGTAACACTCAAAAACTTTTAAACATTTAAAGGCTGATATTTCCTTATTACAAGCCTCATTTACAGAAAACTTAAAACACAAATCTGCAATTTTTAAATTTCATTTAAAGGTGAAAGTGACTATTTGTCATTGTGAACACACTCAAGCACCACAACAAAATGTGACCTCTGCATGTAACCTATAGCATGTGCACACATGAAGCAACAAGCAGGTGTCAACAGCACCCAGTAAACAACGTAGCAGGATGGTACCTTGCTCAAGGGTAATTCAGTAGTGCCCAGGCCAGGACTTGAACCTGCACCACTACCCGCTTTATAAGGCTTTGCAAGCAAAAATGGGCTGTAGCTCACCGCTTTGTGCTAAACATGGTGAGAGAATTGTCAGTCAGCTCAAAAAGAACATTTCTCAATGATCCCTAATTAATTTCTCAAAGATTGCAAAGAATTTAGCAATTTTATTATCTACAGTACATAATATTGTGAAAAGACTCAGGGAATTCAGAGAATCAGTCCATACAGGGCAAGGCTGGAAAGCACTGTTGTGTTGTGTTGTGTTGTGTGTGACCTTTAAGAAATTAGAAGGCCCTGCTTGAGAAATTATCATACAGCTGTGATAAATATAGCACTATTTAGCTTTTGTGGCACATTCAGCAGTGATTTCTGGCCTTTGTTTCTAATTGTCCACATTCACTAAATTCTTTAACAATATTATGTACTGTAGATGGTGAAACTGTTGCGTTATGTTCTTTTTGAACTGACTGACAATTGTATCATGAAGTTTGAAACAAAGCAGTGAGTAATGGCAGATGGTTCATTTGTAAAGCCTGAGCCTTTAGTGGATACTCCTTTTACAGTATACCCAGTCATGATCCCCTTGACCTGCTACCAGCAGAATGAAGAACGTGGAAAATGGTGTAACTCAAATATTTGATCAACTTTTCACTATTATTTTGATAGCTTTGAGTATGTTGCAGGCATCAAATTAAAAATATGTTCTTATTACAAAGTATGGTCACGTTTTTAATGCAAACCATTCAATCAATAATTTGTACTTTTGCCAGTTAAATAAAACTTACAATTGAGAATTTACAGTTGATGCTGGCCATTACCTCTGAATACCACTGCAGTGTACAGTCACATCTCTCATATTCTCTCACTTTTTCTTTCATCCTGGGTTCAGTCTCTTCATCAGGAGGAGCTGTCACATCCATCACTATAAAAAAGAAAGATAATAGAACAGAATCTTTAGTGTCTGACCTGACTGTTTGAACCTTTGCAAGTCAGAGACAACAGAGGTTCTGAAGAGCAACAACAAAAACAGACAAGAAAGACACACCTCAGATGACAGGAGCTCTGTGTTTTTTTTTGTCTTTGCCTATTTTTAATCCTCAAGGCTTGAGCCACCTGCTGAAGAGAGAGACTTTATTCCACCATTTATTATTTACAGAGCCTCCGTCTTCCTGCCACTCTTAGCCAGAACACAAACTCTCCTAGGAACACACACTCTCTTTTTAGCTGAATGGTGTATGTGCAAGTGTAGAGAGTGAGTGCTGTCATGGGTATATTTTGTGTGGTGGTTTCCGAATACACAGGATACCGGAATTCTTGTTCCAACATTTTTTTTGGTTGTTTTTTTTTAATACATAAAATACAATTATAATAAAAGACCCTCTCACTGTCGTTTGTGTGTTTTGGAAACTGGAACTTGCTAAATTGGTGAAGAATATTAATGGTATAGGTTTTACATGACTTTTTTTTGCATTCAGTAGCAAAACTCATTGACCTTTAACTAGTACCGCCTTCATAAACTGAAACTGGGTTCCTCTTCTGAGTCTTGGTTCCTCTCAATATTTCTTCCTCCAACTTAGGGAGTTTTTTCCTGCCTCCATTGCCTTTGGCTTGTAAAAAGTACTTACAATTATGCTTATATTCTAGTTATGTTCTGCTTTGGCAGTTTTTTATGTTTGTTTCACAATGCATTAATGATAAACATTTTGCTAAAACTGCAAAATAAGACTACATCAATCAATCAAATCATTTTAAAAATGTATGTTTTCTAATATTTGCAAATACAAGTGTGGTATGGCCTGAAAAGACACAATCTGTGCTTTCAGAGGTTTTGCTAGGAAATCCTTAAAGCAGTCAGATGCCATCAAGCAGAGGCATTACCAGCATGTACGGTTCAAAATCATGATAGGTTAAGCAAGAATGGCCATTGCAGATTTTTATTTTGTCAACCTGTGGAGTGTCACTTGATCAGGGACATTAGTGATTAATAAAAAATTATGCATTGAGGATTAAATAGCATTGTGCTTTAATTATGCTTGACAATAACTACAAATTTTCTAAATGTTAAGAACAGGCATTTTATTAAATTTAATACTGTAATTAGTTAAATTAGTTAAAAATGAGAAAATTGGCTCTCACAACTTCACTAAGACTTTGTGTTAGCTATCTGTGAGCATCTGTGAGCTTTCAATGCCAGTAAGGAACTTTATGCAGTTTCATATGTGTACATGTCTGTGGAATGGGTTCATTTTGGCTGGCTGTAATTTCATCTTCTGGCCAGTAGGCCCTTTTTCCGCCCAGGGGGAAAGATGTCCTCTCTGTGTGTGTGTATGTGTGCGTGTGTGTGCTGAGTTGCATATGCTCACATCAGGTTTCATGCTCACTGACTCCCAATTTATCTCCATTTCGGGAAGGTACAGATTTTAGTCTCATGACTTTTATCTCACGGCCCTCCGGTGCTGCCAGAAATGCCTGTTGAAACGAGATACTGCCGTGGCTTATACCTGTAACCTTGCTCCAATTCCACCCAAAGACATTTCTATATATTTTTTTAGATCAATACTTTCCACCTCACTGTGATAAAATCTTTTAAAACCCCTGTTGTGTCTAAATAAGGTTCCTCTGGGGTGTCTTACTATGCTAACTGGAACAGGTCCTCAACAAAATCCTGCCGTGTCAGAGACCGTAGGAAAAGTGACTCAAGACATCTTGAGATATTATCCCATAGAGCAGTGCGATAAATGGTTATGACAAGTATCAAGATCAGTTATTTTTATCAGTTGTCAATTTTTTATATCAGTTTTTAAAAACACAAGCATACAATTCTGTTCTTCTGTCCAGTAATAACAGTTTAATGAAAATTTTGACTTCAGAGATGTGCAGCTGTTATTCCCTAGACTGGGGATGGAAGTCTAATCGATCATTTGCAGCAGCACAAAAAATTTAGCATAGACAACTCGCTACTAGTTTTTAGTGTTGAAATGGCCATGAGTTTGAGGAAAATAATAAAATGAGAATACAGACAAGGTCATATTTATCATGAAGTGTTAATTTGTGTCTTTTGCTAATGTGTAGCAATACTTTACAAGTTGAAAAAGATGATATTTATAATATCGTCAATGGAGACGATTAAAATGTTTTCTGGTGCACAAATAGGCATTTTACTTAACCACACATCCCATTTCTGCCCGCTATGTCAAAAAATTCACTTTTAGCATCACACTCTACACCTTGGCACACAACTCATGTGGTTCTTTGTAAGGAAGAAAAAAAGAGTATCAAAAGTTCATATCAGATTGCAGCTAGATGCAATGTCTCTTTGTGTGCTGTCCCCTCGGCCAGCCCAGGCATCAGGACGGAAGGATAATTGAGTTTCTGCTTCATACATAGATTCATGCAGGCACTGGAAGACGTTCTGTTAAAAGCCTGAGCGAACGGAGGCTCTGGCTGTGACCTGTCTGAATACTGCAGCATTCTCTGATATTGGCCTGCACTAAGACAGGAGCACGTTGCCCTGAGTGCCTCTCTTAGCACACACACACATATTCACACTCAGGAGGAGACAGAACAAGAGTGAGTGAGGACTCGCGGAGAATACGTAAGTTGAGGGAATAGACGGAACAAGTTGTGGACAGGAAGGAGACGCAGGAGAGTGAAAGTAGTGATTAGTGACTGGCAAATGATTTGTTCTTTATGAATTAATCTTTGTGTGAATCAGTTGAACTAATTTAGCTCCTTGCTGCAACAAGTTCTCACATCCACAGCATCGAATACCAGCATTTGGTCAGTGGCCTTAAGCCTCTGATTTGTGACACAGAGATACTCCTTCAGCATCAGTTTCGGACATGGGTGAAAGAGAATACCATTGTTCCAAAAAATAGAAAAAAAGGGTGACGCTAAAGGGTGGGCCACCCTGCCTCACTCTCCATTCTGTCTTTAATTCTGCTCCTGTTTTTAAAGTGTACCCTTACTCAGATTTGGAGTCTGGTGGGCCCCTGGGTCAGTTCTCGGCCATTGCATCAAGATTTTAATAAATACGTTTTACTTATTTAATCATAATTATAATTTTTTTTGATTGAACTTTCTAGGCCGTTGTATTTGATCCTTTGTTTTTTTGTTGTTTTTTGCTTTTTGGTTGCAAAATTGACACTACAGACTACTAGAAGGGTAGTAACTGTATATAGAGCATCATGTGTTGTGTTTGTGGGGACTTACATTTGTTTGACCGAGCAAAGCATGTGGATGTGGTGGTCAGCTTTAAATTCACAGGCATGCACCAGAGTTTCAATTTCCATTTCTGATCATTTGGGATGGCTGCTTTTTGGTCATTTTGCTTCTAAGGGGGATGATAACCCTTTCACCCCCCTCAAATTGCCTATTGATTATAATGTGCTTGTAAACAGAAACATGGAAGCAAGTGAAAAAATTTATTAATGTAGTTATGTGTTAATAAGGTCTGTTTAATGTACTTCCTTTATTGACTCATACAGTATGTAACACTTACACTGTATATATCACTTAAATACATTTAAATACATGCATATTATATATCACAAAGCAAACGTCTGGAATGATTTGCGGTCGTTGGAAGTAAGCGCAATCGTGCATTTACACAGTTTATTTAAAAGAGGTTATGATGAAACATACAAGACCCAGAAAAACATAAATACTAGAAATACTCTGTAGAACTTAACCATGGGTAAATACAACAGCAGAGAGACAACAGTGAATGCAACAGAGAACCGACATTGAGGAACTAAACACACATATATTTAAAGGCACATGTAACAGTGAGCACCTGACGGGGTGGAGACAAGACAATAGACAACTGAAACACATCAGGGGAACATGGGAAAAACACCAGCACATGGCTAAGCAAAACAAATACAGGGTTACAAAGACTATAGGTAGTAGTACATTATTAAACGACATTATTACAACCTTAAATTAAATAGATATCCATTAATTTCAGTACGGTTCAATAAATACAAGGCAGATTTTTTTTCACCCTAAAATATACATATTTATAGAGATGAGTTGGTCAGGCAAAACATTAAAAGTAATATCTTTGTATTTGTGTGAGTTAAATGAAGGTCCAAGAGAATTTACAAATTGCAGATTTCTATCTACCGATTGACAAATCATTTTAAGCACAGTGACCTTAACCTACTGAGCAGTGTTTCGTGATGTGCCATGTTAATGCACAGTAGGTTTAAAGTTAACCTTAGTATGACACTGTTTAAAAATATATATCTTTGACTAAAAATAAAGATATGTGCTGCTTTTAAATTTCACAATTCTTATGTTCTATTACCTTATCATTTAAAAGTGAAAGTGACCATCATTGTGAACACATCCCATCACACGAAGTGCACCACAACAAAATGTGTCCTCTGCATTTAAGCCATTCTCATGGGGAGCAGAAGTCAGCTATCAGCAGCACCTCGTGGGGCAGTGTAGCAGGATGATACCTCGCTCAGTGGTACCTGGGCTGAGACTTTTTCAAATGGGCAAGTCCCTATCCTCTAGGCTGCCCATTCAATGAGACTCATTGGACTAAATTTAGATTAAACACCAACATTTTTAAGTGACCGAACAAAATCTGACCACTGCATATTAACTCATCACATGTGGAGCAGTGGGCAGCTATCAACAGTGCCCGGGGAGCAGTGTAGCGGGATGGTACCTTGCTCAAGGTTATGTCAGTAGTGCCCGGGCTGGGACTTGAACATGTGACCCTCAGGTCCCAAGGGCAATGTCCTAACCACTAGGCCTCCACTGCCCTTTTAACAGTGTGTTTATATTCTGGAACTACACCAACTTAAAATGAATTTACATATCTGGCATGAATTATAATTTCTTGAATAGCATATGAGCCAATACGTATGCTTTTTTGAGAAAATGCTAAATTTTTTGGGTGTCCAGCCCAATGATTGGTTGTGCAGCTACAATTTCAAAATGCTAGTTCACGGCTGTTGTAGATTTCATAAGAAGTTGCCATTCTTATAGAAAAAAAAATGGGACAAAAAAAATTGAAAAGAAACCTTTATAATAAGCTGTAATGCCCCACTAGGTATGAGAAGTTCAGGCAGGGAGACGAACAAAAGCAGTGACAAGTGAAAGAGGAGGTGGAACGATGTCAGGCCTGAGAGTCCCCTGGTCCCACACTAATATCGACAGGCCCCTAGAAAAAGAAAATAAGAGTGTATCCAGCTGTCATCAGCATCCCTATAGAGCCCGGAAAGAGGCTTACGCTATTCCCCCAGCAGAGTCGCTTTACTCAGGCAGAGTGAAAGCATGGCAACGGCGGGTCACGACGCACACACTCATCGTCCCCGGACGCGCACCTGCAGACGAACTCACACTGATAGCTGCATGACTGTCTTGTTGTCTGTGTGTGTGTCACATGTGAGGTGTCACAAGTCAGTCACTGTGTGTCCTTCCCCTTCTCTGTCTGCTTGTGGGCTTACTGTGCAAGGCCTTCCCTGCACAGTGGAATGCTGGAGGCCACAGCCAGCCCCCTTCATCTCTCTCTTTTTGCCCCTCTACCTCCAAGAGAAGGAACAAACAGGAGGTCGAGAGGGTGAAAGAGTGCCAACTGAGCTGGAGGACGTGGTCAGATGGTGGCCGGGCTGCAGGCTGACTCTGCGTTTTCTCCTTTTTTAAGCAGTGAAGAGACTCCTCCCACCTCTCCCGTTGCTTCAGCATCCCACGGGGCCCCAGTGGTCTCTGAGGGCCCCGAGCGACCTCTGGATGGTGGGAGCCCGATCACACCTGCTGATGGAGGAGGAGGGGAAGGAGGAGGAGGAGGAGGAGGAGGAGGAGGGGACAGAGGAGGAGCCGAGGAGTTGGAGCCAATGGAGGGGGAAGTGAAAGAAGGAGAGACCGAGAACGAGGAAGACAAAACTTCGGCCCAGGCCCAACAGCCACAAAGGGACGAGGAGGAGGGCGCGAAGAAAGAAGGCGAGGATGAAGAGGCAGGAGGAGGGCGGGGAAGCGCAGGAGGTGGCAGGAGGCCCAGCCTGCACCATACGGCCTCACCCATCAGGGTGCAGAGGAACGGGGCCTGCAGCCATTCCACCGCCTCCGACTACGAACTGTCGCTCGACCTCAAAAACAAGCAGGTAGGCCGCAAGGCACTGTGAGGGCTGGAGGTTTGGGAGAGGGCGCTGTGTGCACGAATGTGAGAGAGTGGCTCACAAAGGTCAGTGTTGTGCTGAAGGAGGTTTACTGGAGTGTGTGCTTTGTTGCTTTGTTTCTCTGTGGGACTTTGCCAATTAGATTGCTACATGTGGATGTTAGCATCAGGCTAGTCAGCGTTGCTTTAAACAGTTCTAACTTAAGATTAACCGTACGTTTAGAGGTTAGTATCAGGCTTGTACTTGCTGGAGCTGGCTGTTTTCTTCAGGTTGGATCATTCCATCATCATCTTTCTCATTTCCATTCATCTGCATCAGAATTAGCCTGCTAATCTTCATCATCCCCACCAGTTTGGCACCTGATGCATGGAATTCAAGCACATGAGAGTTACAGTTGACCTTTCCAACAGATGCGTTTTTTCATAGCAACAAGTTTAATACCTAAATTATTCACATTGGACCACTAACATGTTTGTTTTGAGCAGAGGTGGGCAAATTTCAGTCCTGGGTTGAATGAATGATTTCCCTGCTCAAACACACCTGGTTCAGCTTAATTATTGCCAGGTTTAGTAAGTGTGTTTGAGCAGGGGAACTACCAACCTGGGCTGGACACCAGCAGTCTAAGGACTGGAGTTGCCCACCCCTCAGAGTCATTAACGTTCTGTTCCCAGTTGCTATGCTACGCTGCACTGTGTTGTGTAGCTAATTCAAACTTGACAAATCAGAAAAAACAGTAAAATAGAACCTTAACCTTGATAACGCAATCCTACGTCAAACAAACGAACATGCAAACAAAATCCCAGTCTGACCCCTCCCACACCTACAAAACAAATGAAAAATATTACATGCACTAAATTATGTTTACAAAAATGGGGCTTTGCAGACTAAATAACAGTTTTGCAAGTGGTCTGTAAAGTTTGCAACCTCGCTACAAAAGAATGCATTTGTGGGCGGAGCATGGGCACGTCATCTCTCTCTCTCTCTCTCTCTCTCTCTCTCTCTCTCTCTCTCTCTCTCTCTCTCTCTCTCTCTCTCTCTCTC
>JBBPDA010000126.1:26979947-27004390 GCA_037974385.1 Arnoldichthys spilopterus | reverse complement strand
TGTGTGTGTGTGTGTGTGTGTGTGTGTGTGTGTGTGTGTGTGTGTGTGTGAGTGTGTGTGTGTGTGTGTGTGTGTGCATGTGGGTCTGTGTGTGTTTTTGCTTGTTCGATTGATCTCCTGTCTGTCAAGAGACATGCTGAGCTTCAGTGAGGGTCTTTTCTAAAGTAAGTGGAAATGTTTTTAAACACTGTGGATTAGTGTCAGAACTGGGCGAGACACACTCTCACACACACAAAAACCTACCCAGTCTGCCTTATCTGAATTTGAGCCTGTTTTTCTGTGTGGTCACAGGAACTGGTCTTATCTACACTAATAAAGTTTTCTGTTTATCAGAACATCAAATTTTTGTTCTGACTTTCTACTTTTTCAATGTTGTTTCATCCAGCACTGTGCTTCAGGCACTTATCCTTGATGAGCTGACTGCTGCCCACATGTAGATTTTGTAGATTTTGATGATTCCATCAGGTTATCCACAATCCTAAGACCTGTGATCACAGCTGTCCCAGGCCCCCAAACTTTTCGTTCAATATTTGTGAAATTGAACAATTCTAGATCCAGATCCAATTCACACCAACTGCTGCAAGAGTTACCTGCCGATCCCATGGTGAACTATTGGGGTTCTTGGAGACCCCCTTTTTTTCTTTTCTTCTTTCTTTTTTCTCCAAGTTCAGCTGCTTTCTGCTTTCTGGCCAAACACTATCCGAGAAACCCAAGGCCTGTGTCTTCCTCAAAAAACTCAGATTATAAAACTAGATTGCAGCCAGGTTATGATGGTTGTTCTTCAGTTCAATTACATGGGCATCACTATCAATAGACATGATGGCACCAGAAGCTGCCAGAAGTCAAATGATATTCCAACTGGCCAAATAGCATGACCGACTGATTTCAACTGGTTGGTTCCATGGTGGACAAGCATGTTAACCCCTGGCTTAGGCTTAATTTCAGTACAGAGAGATTACAGACCCTCATGGTTGCTCACTCTGTGTTCCTAACCAATTTTTTCTTGAGGCCTCATCCTCAGAGGTACTAAAACATCCGCTGATTTGTGTCATTTTGCTCACTTATTGTAGTTTATACTCTCTTTCTCGAATAAAAAGTTCTTGCAGAGAATCCAGGTGAGCTGGCCAGCATGAGACATCAGTTTATCGGTCAACTAGTCATGGGGTGTACTCATCAAAAAATGAGTACACCCCATGGAATTTGTGGATATTTCCCAGACATTTCAAGTAAACATTTCCCCCTCTTTAATTTAGTGCCTACTGTCCACCAGTCTCTGAAATTTTCAACCCATGTTCTATGCAAAATTCCTTCAGTTGAGTTTAAGATGCTTGAGGGTTTTTGTGCATGTACAGTCCCTCCAGTAGGTCCTGGACAAACTGGCAGTCAATTCAACTCTACACCACTATATTTTCCATGCAGTGGAATTATTTATTTCAGGTAATTTAGAGATTTTTTTTAATTCCTTGCCAGAGGCAGCTTTTTTATGGACTTGGAATGTGGTTACTTTTTCTATGTGACAGATCTGTTTCTTATTAATTAAAATTATGAAAATGACCACAATATGTCAATTTTATGTGTTGTTGGAGTATAATTACCTTGTATAAACACTGTGTCAAATGTTTGTGTGAAATGATTTAGATTTCCTTAGTAGATAATTGTAGTAATTTAGGTGTTAATGCAGCGCTGCTTATTTGTTTCTGCTTTGTCCCATTGTAGTTAACTGTTAATTATGAAACCATATTATAAAGTGTTAGTAGGTTGCTTAAACTTAGCCTGTAGCATGCCAGGGCACTACCAAACCTCACATTTAACCTAGGGGTTTTGCAATATACCAGTACTGTTGATAACCATGATATTTTAAAAACAACTATTAACACGTTATTAATACACATTCAATAATACTATAAATAATGATACTAACTGAACACATGCTATAGTAATGTAAATAATCCTTAAACACATGCAATAATACAAAATAAACAAACAAAAACGGTCAAATGTACATGTAGTTATTTTTTTTTACATGAATGTTCATACATGCAGTCAAGATGACGTAAATGCCAAAAGATTTCAGTCCAGAAGAGTTACCATAGCAATATGTAACTTGCAGAACTGTCTGGAGAGCTTGCTTCATTCCTAAAAAACAGTGTGATTTGTTTTAGCTTCTGTATCAAACAGCATTATTTTCAGCACTACAGCTCACTGTAACATAATGCACATCTCTGATGTTGACTTTGGTCTGGTTTAGTTCACTTCAACAAAAACAACCATGGCAAAAAGAGTCTTAATGAGATCTGAGAATGTTCTGGATAAACGAATTCACATTCCCCTGCCGAACTCTCTACAGGTTCTCTGGGGGAAATGTTCGATGTGTTTATCTTTGTGTCTGTCGCCCATTTGCTGATGTTTAAGAAAAGAAGAGGATTAGCAAATTTGATGACAGAGTGCTGAGAGGGATGAAAATAGATTTTATCCTGCATTTGTTCTTCTGTTCTCCATGTGCAGTTCTCCTGACATTCTTGCAGTCCTGAGATTATACATTTTTCCCTCCCTTCTAAAGTGGGACGATAAGACCCTGTCAAACTCACTGGATTTTCTGTAGAATTTATCTTCATGTATGGTCACTAGTTGTGGATTTTTCTCAGATGTATGACCTACATTTCAAAGCTTATAGAGAACAATGAACATTTAGCTTGGAACAGCAGGAGGATGACGTTCATATCTGGGTTTCTTGATTCAGGCATGATGATCTAGAGTTGGATCTGTTGGATCTTGACCTTGAATCTAGAATCCAGTAGGGGTCACTGGCAGGTATGACGTGGTGGCTAATCAACAGTTCAGTCAAATTCTAGTAAATACAAAATACAGGGACAAAAACTGACTTCAAGATCCAAACCTCGGGCAGTGTTGGCCTAGTGGTTAAGATGCTGTCTTTGGGACCTGAAGGTCACAGGTTCACGCCTCAGCCTGGGCACCACCGACCTTGAGCAGGGTACCGTCCCATGACACTGCTACCTGGGTGCTTTTGATAACTGCCTGCTGCTCCATGAGTGCATGTGTGATGGGTTAAATGCAGAGGTCACATTTCATCGTGGTGCTTGAGTGTGTTCACAATAAGAAATACTCAACTTAATTTAAACTTGAAGATGTCTGATCCAAGGCCAACCAGTCTAGGGTGTTTCTCTGACTTTCACCTTACGAGCACTGGGGTAAGCTCCAGCAACTAGGGTAAGTGCCTCAGAAAATGAATGACTTAATGAATGAATGACCCAGGGCCTACAGCCAACTGTGTGAGAAAATGTATTCCAAAACTTATCTTCCGTGGCTAAGGTAGATCTTCTTTATCTTCTACTGTGATCCACTGCAAACAAAGCTAGTTGTTGTGCATATGCAAACATGCTGATAACCCAGTGTCTGTAACTCCAGACACAGTCTCTCAGAGCTGCATTCTGATGGATACACAGATAGCTACAACTGCACTTCTTCTGGGTGATTGCCTATTTATGCTAATCAAGGCCCATGTAGCCTCCCAATGAGACCTTTGATTACCCCATCTCACGCTGATCGGCTCATAAATATACATGCATCCGAGAGATACACATCAATGCAAATGAAGGATTAATGTCAAGCCCAAAAAAGGGACGTGTGTGACAGACAACATGTAGGATTGGTTCAGTCTCTAATGTATTTACAAACCCATTTTCATGAAGAGTTTGGATATTTTTCAGTTGTATGCTAATTTGTGTAAACCTTTGTTTAACTGACAAAGAAAGAAAGGAAAAAAAGTTTTCTGGTTTACTGACCAACTTAACTATATTTTGTAAATATACTTAAATTTATAATTTAATGGCTGCAACACACTCAACAAAAGTTGGGACAAAGACATGTTATATTACCTTTCTTTTTAATTATACTTTTTTATTGTTTGAGAACTGAGGACACTAATTGTAGTAGTTTCGCAGTTCAAAATTTTCCATTCTCACTTGATGTAAGCTTCTCGACAGTCTGTGGTCGCAGTTGTCTAATTCTCGTCTTCATGAATCTCCATACGTTTTCAATAGGAGTTAGGCACTATGGGTCTACGAAGCCACACTGTTGTAGCCCATGCAGAATGTGGTCTGACAATGTCCTGCTGAACAACATGGAACATATGTCTCTTTAAAATTCTAATGCAAGCCTCAGAGTCAATGGCACCTTCATATACATGCAACACACCCATGCTGTGGTCACTAATGCACCCCCATACCAGGGGTGGGTGATATGACAAAAATGTCTTATCACAATATTTTGAGAAATTTCTCTGATATGCATTTTGTCATGATATGTATTTAGATGGAGCAAAGGAAAAAGAGCAAATATTTTTTATTCAGTGTTTTTCACACCACAGTACAATATGTTCACTTAGGCTAAGACTATGCTCCTTAAAACTAAACATGATGTTTGACAGTGTCTAAGAACTAATGATATCAATATCCTCAGAAAAGCACATTGCGACCACAGTTTATCATGATAACGACAGATAACATCATATTCTTCAGCTCTACCCCATACCATCGCCAATGCTGTTTTTTTTTTTTTACTGATGACAATCTATGAGAGAACTCAACGTCCATTTTTTTCCTAAAAAACAGCACATATTTTCGCAGTCTTTAGGTCCTTCTGAGATGAGCTTGGGCACAGAGAACATGCTAGCATTTCTGCAAAGAGTTGATGTATGGCTGTGTATTACAGTTTCAAGTTGCATTTCTGGATGCAGCAATGCATTGTGTTAAGTAACAATGGTTTTCCATTGTTCCAGTCCTTCTGAGACCAGGTGGTGATATTTGTCACAGTCGCATGATGGTTTCTTAGGCAGTGCCATCTGAAGACTCAAAGATCAAGTGCATTCAAGGATCCTGATAATGAAACACAAAGAGGTCTTTAAACTCTCTGAATCTTTTTACAATATTATGTACTCTAGATATAGAAAAACTCAGTTCTCTCTTAATGTGGAGTCTTGCAAACCAGTGTTACTTGAATATTTTACATACTTTTTTGTTTACAATTTTGGAAAATATCCCAAATTTAATGGAAGTGGGATTTGTTATTCCAAACCATTTACTTTGCATGATGGCCAGTTTGCAGACATGAGTTCAGTGAGAGGAGTATATTCAGGTCTGCTAGTATGGTGACATTTGCTGAGAGAAATGTAAAGTGCTGTGAAAAAGTGTCCTTGGAGGCCGGTGTGAATAAAATAAAAATAGAGAAAGAGTAGAGATGGCATCTGTACTTCATTTAGCTGAAAAACAATATCAGCTAAACAGAGAAGGAAAAATAAGATTAAATCTGTAAAGAGAGCTGTGCTGGGCTGACCTTTCCTATTGGAAATCTGCCAACACAATAATGATGTTATTTCTTTTCAAACAGGATAAAGAATTGGTGTATCTGGAGGACATATACTGGAAAAAGTATTCCCCTACGTAGGTCTTTCAGGCCTTTATCTATTTGATTTGTACATCAACCATTCATGCGCAAAGCTCCTAGATTACCAAGGTAATATGTATAGGATAATAGAGTAGTAATGTAGTAATATAGGATAATATCTAATTGTGATGTTTATGATCGACATTGTGCCTGTAACTGTGAGGCCTAGCGCTGAAAAGAGATGGAAAAACACCCCACAGTAAAAAATGGTGGAGAAAACTGCTTCCCGCCGGCATAGTATGTACACATGGCACAATGTTTGGCAGCGTACACTGCTGGGCCAGCCCTGGGGCTGCCAGTAAGGAAAGGCTCCTGGGCTTAAGGGAAAGGGGAATGGATCTCTAGAAGCAGTCGCCGGGCCTTACAAGCCGATCCCGGCTGCCCCCTGCTGGCCCATCCGGGTGCTAACCCTTACACCACAATTAGCAAGCTGAAAGTGGAACCTTCCATCCCGGTGTTACTTGAATATTCTGCACACTTTTCAAATAATATAAAAACCCTTTAATTTGTACGTTACAGCCCCTTTTCCTTATTTGTTAAATGGGTAGCACAGTGGTGCAATGGGTAGCACTGTTCCCTCACAGCAAAAAAAGTCTTGGGTTTGATCCCTGGGTCAACAATGGATGCCTTTCTGTGTGGAGTGTTCCTCCTACTGTCCAAAGACTTGTGGTTTAGGTTGACTTAGAGGCTCTAAATTGCCCATGGTGTGTGAATGGTTGTCTGTCTGTGTTGTCCTGGGATGGGTTGGCCTCCTGTCCTAGCTAAATCCTGCCTTGGGCCCATAGTCAGGTGGGATTGGCTTCAGCTTCCCTGCAACCCAAAATGGAAGAAGTGGTTTAGAAAATGAATGAATAAATGAATAAATATTGGTATCAACCAATGCAAAGTTTTAAAATCAGTACTAGCAAAGAAAAATGGTATTTGCATAAATGCATAAATGCATAATGGATCACTGGGTGAATTTTATTTTGTTCAGGTTAGAGTCCATGTAGAAGTCTGAACTTTTTAACTTTTTTTATTTTGATGTCAAGAAATCACATAAACATGGCAAATACAATACTGTGCACATGAAAAAAAATGAAAAAATTCATTAAATTCAACTGCCAGTTTAACCTCGGTTACCAGCATAAATGATCCCATAACTCTTTGAATCCACAATTATTCACTGTTTAAGCTTAACAACATATAAAAAGGAGCCTTAATATAAGTAGAGGGTTGAAGTCATTAGAACTTTTGTAGGAAAATCTCTTGATGTTTATGCTCTCATTTGATTGGCATTGCCTGTCAACCCCCCAACCTTCTTGTTTGCTGCACTTGACGCATGTCTTCTTCGGGTACGGGTGATAAGTCATGCTCTGCTGCGAAGATGGCAGGCCAGCCATGGACAGAGGACTTGATCCAGCTGTCAGACTCCGTTTGCCATGCTGATTAGAAGTGAGCAATGTCATCACTGCCCCCTCACAATTATACTCCCTCCCCCCTCCACAGCCACGCCATTTCCGGAATAATCTCTCCCTTCGTCAGCGCTTAGTGAAGTGATCAGTAGCAGAACTGACAGCCCGCTAATGGGTGGATTCACAGCAGGACTACACTGGCTGCCGTCCCCCCACCCGCCCACCTCCTTCTTGCTCACCTCATCTTTTGCTTTCTTATCTTTCTCTGCAACTTTCTCTCCCACATATGCAAAGACGTTCGTAAAGCTGGCTTTACTTCTCTTTCTGTCCTAGTTGTTCCAGTGTCTGGATATCTCTTGTCATAGCTGCCGACTTTTCTACAAATATCTCACTTGCCTTTCCTGGCGTTCCGGAAGTAAATGTCAAAGAGATTTTTTGTTTTCAGGGTTTTGTTCACTATTTTATCTGATGGCCCCCACAGAAAAGAAAAGAATCTAATTTGCCTTAGCTAATCAACAACCACTACACCTCCCCAAGACCCCATTTAGTGTTCAGGACCACCCTGCGTTTAGGCCAGGGGCTTGGCACTCGGTACACAGCTCTATCTTCTTGAGGTTCGTACTTTATGTTTTTCCCTGGAAGTTTTGAGGCCTTGTCAGGTTGAGTCTGCGCCACTGATAAAGATGATGAATATTCAAGGCAGGTTGTGCCAGTCAGGAGGGATAACGTGCGCGACTCAAGCCTCTGTCTGTGAAAAGAGACGCACCATGGCTCAAAGCACAGACCCCATTCACGCATGCCTAAGCATTCCCCAGACGTGCCTCTCCTTTCTTACCAGGGCCGAGCTGAAATATACATTGTGCAGATAAGACGCCTTTTTAAGGCTTTTTCAAGTTCTCTTCAGGTCTTCCTGTCTAATGCAGCTTTGCAAAGGTCATTGCAGCAAACCACAGCTGACTTGTTACCGCACACACGGTGGGCCTTAACATGGAATAATCTCTCCTCACGTCTGTCAACTGACAGTGGGCAGATTAGCAGGTGAAAGTCTGCGCCTCTGACCGACAGAACATTAGTGCTGGGCTCAACATCGGAGCCTGGACACTGGTGTGTGCATACCCTTAGGCCCTAAGTCCAGTGATAATTCCAGTAGTTACAGAGGTATTTCCATGTTATTGATCTTTAGTGGTATTTTGAAAGCTATCCAATAGAAATTAATAAGTGCATTTATTAGTTTTACACACTTTATGCTTATTTAAAGTATATTTTACTAATTGCTATTAAATCACATATACTACCTGTTATAGCTGCTCTCAACCGAAGAATTTCCTAGTCGAATAGTAGTTATTAGTTCAAGCCATTATTCAACTTTATTCAATGGCACGGAGTCCTTGACCCTGTAAGGCATTATTTAAATATATATTTTTGCATTTCAGGGCTGAGAAAGAACATAATAAGTAACACTGTTAACACTGTGCCCTATTACAGAGAAACACTTTAACTCCATTTCCATTCAAATGTGGGACATTTTGTAAAATGCAATACAATGTAATCTGGGATCTGTGATTTGTCATCTTTATTTCCCTGAAAAGGTAAAAAGAATTCCAATTTATTGACTGACCAACTGAAATGTGCTTTGTAAATATAAAAAAATTTAGAATTTGATGCCTGAAAAACCAAAACGTTTGGACAGATTATATTAAAGCGTCTTTACTTTTAATTACATTTTGGAATCATTTGGAAACCGAAGAGAGTAGTGGAAGGTGGAATTTATGCCAATTCTTGGGTAAGTGCCTTCACGGCCACGCCATGTTGGGCCAACTGGGGGAATTAACAATGCATTGCCATGGTTAGGTGCTTGCGTGTGCCACCTGGGCCAAATTTTAAGGTTTTGAAAATGTATCATGTAGGACTGAACCGTTATGAAACTGAACTGAAGTTTAAATGCATTTGGGGCACATTTGTGAGCTCAATTGCAGTTCATTAATTAATCAACCAATTAATCATTAACTGCTTACTAATAGTTTAGTTTATCATTAAGAAAAAGACCTTAAAGATCATGTGCGAGTTTATTTATACATTATACAAAATGCCAATGACAATTGTTCATGTTGTGAGCCTCAGCTCCTCTACAGCTTTGCAATACAAAAATAAATATATACACCAGAAGAATAAAGGAGGAGAGGAAGAATTAAAGAGGGAGAGAAATATTATTTATAAAACCATACAAAAAAACTGAATATTTTATCATGTAAATAAAGTGTTTCCAGAGATTTAATGACTAAGGGGTTGTGGGAATGCAAAAAATCTTGAAAACCACTGTAGATCCTGAAGGCAGGACTGCAGTGTTTTGCTGTCAGCCGACTTGGTATGCATGTCTGCACGTATGTTAAGTTTTCACAATCACAAACAGCAGGCTTTGAAGACCTGTCTAGATTTGTGTGTTCTCTCTGTTGGATGTGAAGCATTGCTCTCCAGTACGCATCATTCCTTTCTGAAACTTATGGTTGTCAAGCAAATGAACAGAAATGAAGTTTTCCTCAAAATCTGGTACACGCATTATGATTTCTATAGCCTGATAGAAAAAGATGAAAACATGGAATTAGGGCTGGATACCTGAAAGAGCTGCTTTTTCAACATGTTGACATGTTATTTATAAATGAAAGAACCTCTCTTATTCTAATGTCCATCTGCCAGTAATGACTCACTGAGCGAGCTGACTGATTAAGGAAGATGACTCTCAAATATAGCCTTAATGGCAAGAACCGTCTAAGTGCATAAATGGCATATTGTGCGCCGTACTCTGTCATTTCTGCTTAACAAAGCAGCAGGCAGAGCACAATGAAAGATATTCTGACAGCCTCTCTCTTTCCCTCTCTCCCTATGTGTCAGAGATGCTCCAAAGCCAATCATTTCTGGGAAAGAGATGGAAGACAGTTTCATTTATTTTTTGAGCTGCGGCCAAATCACAACCAGCGCAAGAGTGTTCTCATGAAAAAATAAAGCTTTTCTTTCACGGGTGAGATTAATGATTCGCACGATGCACAGAAGTGAGGTAGAATGGAGGCCGTGGTTCTGTGAAGCAGAGGTCTGATCACAAGGTCTGGATAAAGTGTTCATGTTGTCTAACAGGACACAACTGACTCTGCAGCTTTATGCAGAACTTGTAGCTGCCCTGCTGTGGTCATGTTTTTGGTTCACTGTAGTCCGCACTAGGCCTTGTTTCCTCTTCATTCTTCTTTGACCTCAGTTACAGCTTTCATCAGGATTGATGGACTGCTAAAAAGAGTTTTCTGGGTGGGTGAAATGTGTGAGTGGTCAGTACCTTTTGCTGGACTTTCATAATCTATCAGAAGTTTAATTTCAACTTCAGACTGATCATCAGTTTCCATCAGATTCAGTCATTTAATGCCAAAAAGCCTCCTTTTATTTTGCTGTTTTGAAACCCGCTGACAGCAATAGCTGTCATGTTTCCTACACTTGTAGAAAAAGCACCTTAGAATACAGCATTATTAAAGCATCTGGCTACTGCAAATTTGTTGTGTTCTACAGTTGTTGCTGAAATGAGTGTTATCCTCATTTTAGACTTTTGTTTATGATCTGCATATCACGGTACTTAGCGAATTTTGCTCAGTTCTCCATGTCGATTTAATTTCATGCTTCCTGCTCATTGTTCTTATCATGTCTGCAGCTGTTCATGCACACCTTCACTCACCCTGCTTGACCTCTCTTCTTATTCTTCTTCTTCCTCTTCTTTCCCTTTAATTTCTCCACAGATCGAAATGTTAGAGCACAAATATGGAGGCCATCTCATCTCGCGCCGTGCCGCCTGCAAGATCCAGACAGCCTTCCGCCAGTACCAGCTCAGCAAGAACTTTGAGAAGATCCGAAACTCTCTGCTGGAGAGCCGCCTGCCTCGTCGTATATCCCTGCGGAAGGTGCGAGTGCAAAACGCAGAGGGATTTTCGGCTGAGCGGGCGCTGGCTGAAGGCTGCTCCATGGCAGGTATCCCACTGGTCCGCTCCCCTTCCCTTCCTGCAACTGTGGGAGGCACCCTCACCGACCTGGAGGACTCTTTCACTGAGCAGGTGCAATCCTTGGCCAAGTCCATCGACGATGCTCTAAGCAACTGGAGCTTGAAGACTATGTGTTCATTGCAAGAAGGAGGCACCTACCAGTTCAGCTCTGAAGCCTTCAGTGCTGCAGGTGGCAAGCCTGCAATGGCTGGGACTATTGGAGAAGGTGGGCCCATGGATCCAGCTGCTCTCCAGAGTGGTATGGGTCAGGGGGACAACCCGGAGAATGTGGCTCGTAGTGCCAGCAAGTTGATGATGGCCTTCAGGGACGTGACGGTCCAGATCGATAGCCAGAACTTCCGCATGTCCTCCTCAGTCATGGAGTCCTCCACGTCGGTATCCCTCGGAAACTGTGTTCAGCAGGGGCCTCCAATGACTGAGAGTGCAAAACTATCCCCAGTGGAAGAAGCAAAATATGAGGAACAGCCTGCACAGCCTCCCCAAGAGCCTGCTCCCCCGCCACCAGAGTTGGATCCTGGGGAGATACCAGATGGCGACTTCCCGGCACCACCACCAAGTGAAGAGGAACTTGCAGCAGATCTGCCACCTTTTGTCCTGGAGAAGACAGAGATTCCAGACCCTCCGGTGGTGCCCCAAGCAGAGACAGTACAGGAGGTTATGCCTCCAGCAGAGGTTGTGGGCTCTCCAGTGGCCCCCAATGTGGAGGTTCTTGAGGCCAAGCGCAGCGAGTCAGACCCGGCAGACAATAGCTCAGAGCAGATGAGCAGCAGCAGCACATCTACATCTGCCAGATCTGCCTCCGAGGCCTCATCCAAAGAAGCCTTGCAGACCATGATGCTCAGTTTACCCCGTTACCACTGTGAGAACCCTGCCAGCTGCAAGTCCCCCACCCTCTCCACAGACGTCATGCGCAAGCGCCTCTACCGCATTGGCCTCAACCTCTTCAATGTGTGAGTACTCTCAGGTCCTTCACTCTTTTACCTGCACCACTTCTGATGCAGTACTTTCCACTGAAAGTGACTCTCAGGTTTATTAGAGTGTGGAGTTATAAAGCAGAAATAGCATTAGTACACTGTGGTAAAAATGGTCAAAATGATTTCATGTTGAAACAAGCAATTAAATTGATTTCATTCAGTTTAAAGAAATACTGCAAATGTAACATTTGGTCACACAACGTATTTATAGCACCTACAGACAGCACTGACACAGATACATTTACACCCTCTTCCTTTCACTGTTTTCTCTTCCTCAAATATAAAAAAACACATAGTCACCACCCCCAACTTGTCTTCATCTGTGGCTAACACCCGCTCCCTGATGCCTGTCACCTTGATTTTGCCTGAACCTCTATAAATAGCCCTGCTTCTGGCCAAAGCCTGGTCTTTCGCTTGTATGGTTCATGTCCATATTACTAAAGATTAGCAAGCCGACTGAGTGGCTGTGCCTCTAATCTTTGACACATGCATTAATGAAGGATGTTCAGCATGTTGTCATAATGTCAGAAACAAGAAACTGAAATTTTGGCCACTGAAAATGTTCAGTCACAAATGGTCAAAATGAAAAAAAACTTTTTTCAGCCTATAACAAGTATTACAACCTTAGACTTCATTAATAGTTTTGCAGATAAAAAAAATGAAAATATTGATTAAATATGCTGTTTGTTCACTTTTTTGTTTACTGTTCTCCTGCAAGAACAGTTTGAGCAGCAATGTGTTGAACTTTTTCATGATTTCTTTGAGGGATATTAGAAGAAAGATCTTTAATCACTGTTCGTGTATCAAGAGGGGATACATTCCCCAAGGACTTCTACATTAGGTAGGATTGAGGCCACTTGAAAAGCACTCAGTACGCAGAATACATCAATTGGTTCTCAGTTTTTGGCCCAATGTGTTTTGAATTTTGGTTCGAGCCAAGGACTTTCATTTAAGTGCATCACTGGTTACAAAAGACTTTTGAAACTGTTGACTTCATTCATTTTGACATTTACGAGTTTCTGCTATTGCTGCATTACTTTTATTATTTTTTTTATTATTAATCCTTTATCGACCACACCAAGAAAAAAGCTGTTTTAATTTGGGGCAGTAATGAGAATGCTTAATTTTTTATTTAACAACATCATTGTTTTTAAAACATAAGTGTCTATCAAACAGTCAAGATTTCTCTTTATCGTAAAACTCTGAAAACACAAACGATTAGGAAAAATCAAAAATTCATGGATTCTCTTAAAAGTTCTCATAGAAATCCATAAAACTTCCTCAAATGTTTGTCAGTGCAGTAGAACCACCTGCAACTAGCATGTCTAACTTCTGGTGAGGAAGCTCATGGAAAAGGTCTGTTAATTAAAGACACAACAAAATCCAGTGGCGAGTCAGTGATGGAACAGCCAGGTTAATACACAGGAAACCTCAATGGCACCCGGGTCAGAAATTGAACTCATCACCTTCTGTTCACAAGGGCAAAGTCGTAACCACTAAGCCACCACTGCCCACTGAGTTAAGTTCAGTGAACGTTTCAGTAAAAAGTAGGAAATCAAAATGCGCCAAATAATTGATCTAATAATTGACCAGAACAAGAAAGTGTTAAAACAGGAAATTAATTTTTTTTTACTTTTTAAACGTTCGCTATGAGTGTTTTTTATCATTACAATATACACCTCATAGGCTTTAGCTTCACAACATCTCTCCCTTTACATTAGGAGAAATGGATTTCATCAAGCTTTAATATTTTATGTGTGTGCCAGATTGCAACAAGATTACGTGGGTTTACACTCCAAGAACATAAGCTCATGCATGAAGGCAATTATTGTAATCTTCTTGCAAACACTAGAATATTATGTTGAATCTGCACCTGAGCATTAATAGCGTAAACACGCATATTATGAACAGATTACCTAACCCAAGGGGAGACTCAGATATAGTGTATAAATAGACGCACACATCAATTGAAGGGATGGTGTAGAAAAAAAGCAACTTAATTTCCATTGTGGAGATTATTTGAGAAGAGACTCTCTGAAAGAACCAGCAAAAAATGGAGAACAGAATCATCTGCTGAAAACAAATTTCTTTTAAACAAACAAGCTTGTTCTCTCTGCACTTGAACCCTACACTAATATATGCACACAAACCATTTCCTTTCGATCTATTCAATATGCATTAAGGATGGGCATTTTAACCACATTTATTATTAGATTTTCGATATATAATATGCTTTAACAAAAAAAACTAACCCCAAAATGCAATAAAACAAAAATCTGTAATTTGTTTTCCTAAATCTTTATTTTACTGATAAAAGCACAAAGAAACTATTTTTGACCAACATTATTATTATATTTTGTAAATATAAACACATTTTATTTTGATGCCTTTATTACACTCACAATACTTGGGATGAAGTAAGAATTGTGTTGCAAGTACTTTTTTTGCATGTTCCACAATAATCAGGCAAATTATCAACAGGTGAGGGGATCATGATCATCCTCCAAAGCCACAGTCTTTCCAAGCTGGGTCACCACTTTGTGCCAAACACCACAAACGCAGCCAGTAATAAAAAAAAGCACATTTCTCAGTGTAAGATTGCAGAGACTTGAGGTATTTATCATCTACAGTGCATAATATTGTGAAAAGATTCACATACCTCGATCTGTAGAGGGGGAAGCCAGATAACCACTGTTGAATGTGTGTGACATCCAGGCCCTTAGAAGGATGAGAAAACGTCATGATCCTGTGATAAATATAGCCACATGGTTTCAGGAGAATTTTGGAAAATACATTTGGTTTACATGGTCCTGTATTTAAAAAATGCATCCTGAAGCTCTATTGCACAAAAAACCTACAAATCAATTCTAGGCTGATAAAGGAAAATAAGCGTCAAAAACTTCATGCCAAAGATTGCAAATCATTGACTCAAATTTACTTAGTTGCAGATCTGAAAGTATATTTACCTTGAGAACTATTTTGCCTCACAGTCCTGTGTATTTATCTATCAATGAATGTATTTTAAAATATTAACAAAAAAATTTTTTTTGACAAAACCTTAGGAATGAAGTGTAATAGGAAGATTTTAGAGGCATTAAACTTAGGATATCTTCACGATTCTACAGGAAACAAAACATCTAACCCCTTTATTTAAATCATAAAGAGTGAAATATGCAGACGTTTTGAAGAATTAATCTCTCTTTTAGCATACCACCAGTTAACTCACACGTCAACTTTACACTTCATGAGTCAGATGATTTGTTTGAAATATTTTAATACTTGCTATTTGAGGTTAGATGTGATACAAGCTGCTTTTGTTCTCTGCTGTCCTTCATCACATGCTCATTCAAAATTTAAAATGACAAGAAATGTACAGTATTATTAAAGGGCCAATTTATAGGATGTTCACTTTTTACCATTTGAAATTGAATAGTTTGATGAAGTATGTAAACAGTGTTAAAGTCCCATCTCCCAACTTCACATAGGAAGATTAACCTGTGAAAGGAACATGCTTGGAATTCACTGTTTTTGTTCTGTCTTGTACCCCAACATGTTTCCATACAGTATATCCACTTATTCAACTTACAGCATTCATGCTGAAGTTATAAGGAGTGTTTCATTGCTTTTTGAATGAGGCACAAATGACAGTGAAACCAATCAGAAGAGTTGTTTACATGTATTTTATTTGAACAGCCTGTTGAATTTTAAAGGATTATGAGGGACTGAAAAATTAGTAATGACCGTGTTTGAAATATAAACCCACAAAAATGTCATAAGTGGACTTCAGAGGAAAAAAAAGAAAGAAAACAAAAGAAAACAGAAGAAAGAATAGAAAGATGTAAGATTTGGGCCCTTTTGTTGCATTTTTCATGTTAAAACTCACTACCTGGGCCACTTTACTGCCTGTTTAGCTGAGAGTGAAGTATACACACACATACTAACCCATGAAACAGTTCAAGCTATACAAACTGTACAAGGGGTATCATTACTGCAGTGACTGGTGGCAATGAGGGCTTAGGAATTGTTTCACAAGCCTAATTGTTTTCCACTGTGCAATGGTGCACTTTCCTTTTATGAACATCTGCTGGCTGCTGAAAGAACCTGGTCACCTTCCTGAGCCCCAGCCCTCAATCAACACCGCACTGACCAGAGGTCAGCTTGAGAAAAGAGTGGTTCAAAGTCCAATTTCTCATTAGCCATTCCGTTAAAGCAAGGACCTTAATCTTGCCACGGTAATTAAAAAGTTCTCCAGACGCTGTGAAAACTGCAATCAAGGGAGCGCAGCTGAAAAAGTTTGGAGATGACATAGCACTTTCCCTTTCTCCCGCCGGCCTTGTTTCCAGACCCCTCCCCGGGCCCCGAGTCGATTTTTCTGGTCCCTCCATCCCCACTTCTGCATCCAAAATAAACCAGGCTGCTGCTAGCTCTTTAATGAGTGCTCTTTGTACTGGAAGTAATCGTGAGCACAGCAGCCGAGCGAGAGAAGGAAGCAGGGGTCCACGCAGGCCCAACTGAGTCATGAGGCTGCAGGTAAGAACGCTGTTTCAGAAATGCTCTGATGGTTATGTCATCCACAGCGTGCTTCCCGCAGCAAGTTTATTTTCGTTTAAAACCATTTTCTTGTTTCCTCGAGATTTAGCCATAGATGAGTTTAAATTTTCTTTCCTAATTACTTGTTAAAACTGCTCATTGGTGATTCTGAAATCTGACACCGAATCTTTCCATACAACCAACCAAAAAAGCTCCTACTGGCCTCAGTAAGGAGGAGAAAACCCAACATTCAATGCACCGCACTATAACATATCTGTAAATTACCTGTTCACCTGGTAAACTGTGAATATCTTTCACCCACTACACTGTAAAGAGCATATACTATATTTTAGATATAGATGATGTAATATATACTAGTATGTGTTTGTGTGTGTGTGTGTGTGTGTGTTTGTAGATATAGATATAGATCTATATCCAATATATTACGTGTTAGACTGCATTATATATATATATATGTTGCACAGTAATATTTTATTTAGATTTGTATCCCAGTACTTCACCTCATCCACTTCACTTCAGTGCTTGAATAATTTATTATATTGTACTTTTTTTGTTTATTTTTCAAGTCTTGGCAGATTTATTTGGAAGAAATCTTCATGTAGATATTTGTGCTAAGATCAGTAACAACGCTACCTAGTGTATAATGCCAATGCTGCACAATTTATGCCCTTGCAATGTCAGCACTCAGAACTTTGTTTGGGTTGGGGAAGCTACTTTGAATGTATAGGTTTGCAAGCTACCAACTACATCATCCTGGAAAAAGTTGAACTACAGTAAAGGAACCATAGGAAGAAATCTAGTTTGACTAGGGTTATGCAGGAAAATGCCACTAAGACTCAGTTTATTACAAACAATTGTCTTAAAAATTAAAAATAAAAAAACTAAACATAGTCTTCAGTTTTCACTTTCTAACATTATCTGAATATTTTTTTAATATTATTATTTTTTTTTTTTATAATTTTACATCTCAGAGTTTCTTTTGTTTATTTGACCCGTGACCTAGAACTAAAGAGCCTGTCACATGCAAGGCTGGTTGGAGCACCTGTGTTGAATTTTTTGGAAGTTTCAGTAGTACTAAAAAGTAATTTAACTATTTTAATCACAAAATTAAAAATATATGAACTTGGGCTACCAGCAAACTACTGCCCAATGTAGTTTAATTGCTAGTTCAATTACATATTATTCACTACTACAACCTCACTGCCTTTTAAATATTTAAAACACGTTTGGTCAAAAGGAGTGTTAATAGGGCAATAGTTGTCTAATAGTAAGGACGCTGCCTTTGGGACCTGAAGGTTGCAGGTCCTGGTCCGGGCACTACTGAGGTACCCTTGAGCAAGGTACCGTCCCACTACACTGCCCCCCGGGCGCTGTTGGTAGCTGTCTGCTGCTGCACGTGTGATGGGTTAAATGCAAAGGTCACATTCACATTGAGTGTGTTCACAATGACAAAGAGTCACTTTCACTATGTGCTTTTAACAATAGTTTAGTCCTTATAGTTTAGGCACTTTGTTGAAGACGAAGCTTCAATATTAGCTTTATTTCCATCAAAGTGCCTTTCTTAATATGAAGGGTACAACTTTTGATTACAGTGTATGTAATGATTTTTTTTTGCAACAGCTGTTTCCAACCATAACTTTCCAAACATTTGAGTTCAGATCCCCCATTGAGTGTCCTCAGTGATTTAACACATTCTGGTGATTTACCTTTTCAAACACACTTGGTTCAACTCACCTGTTAATTGACATTAAGTGTGATATGTGGTTGAGGAACACGGCTAAGGCCCATCCACCCCACTAATGATTACACAACTCACTCAAGTTAAGTAAGAAAAATATAGTAAAAGAGCAGAGTTTAAGTAAATAAAAATGGTCAAATTAAGGTTATTGGTTTGATCCTAAATTGACTGTTAAATGCTAAGTATGTGATTGAAGTAGCTGAGCTGAGTAATTAGTTTAGACTCTGCATATAAGAAATGAACGTAAACTGAAATAGCAGCACAGCTAATTAGCATGACTTTTCATTCAGTAAACCAGTTTAACTGACAATGGCAACTTGTCAACTTTTTCTTTTTCAAATTGTTTCTCAAACCTATTTCTGCACCATTGCAGCTGTCCAACTAAACAAAAAAATTTAATCAGATTTATCTCATATTTGTCAGTCAGGTTTGCCTCATATTTGATTAGACAAGGTCTGAAAATCCCATTTTTCATGCCATCTTGTAAAAATAGTATATAAAAACAAACCATTTAAAACCTATGTAAAAAAAAAATAAATAAATAAATATATATATATATATATATATATATAATTTATAAAATAATAGACAAACATTAAAGTATTGCTTTTATGAAATGAAAAAATAATTACTGTTGTTTTGCAAATACTTGTTCAGATATTCAAAACGTTTTTAAACTCCAGTTTTACTTTCCCATAGAGAAAAACTGCTTATACCTAAAGTTCCAAATATACAATGATGTACAACTTCAGAGTATTATAGCCAATTAATTTTTGGGACATTATGCCAAGGGCAGCATCTGGCAGAACTGAGAACTCAGTAGTGGTATGAGCATGTGCAATGATAAGAAAATGCACTGCATTTGTGTTTACTTGCAGCAGCAAGGAATCCCAATTCTGCTTATTGTGCTATCCTGATTTCCACTGTGTGAGTAGCGAAATATCGCTTCACTGGGAATAGCCCACATCTGATTGCGTGTGTGTACCAACTGTAAGGCAGTAGCATCATTGCCAAGTTGTGCCATGCTGTGCCCAGCTGTGTGGGCAGTGCAGTGGCCTCTTTTATGTTTATTTTTCATCTGTTTTTTGCCAACTTGGCAGTAAAAACAAAGGAGACCCAGTAAAACTGACAATGCGTATGCCTTTCATGCCCTCCAGCAATACTCCCATCACTGAAATGTCTGGAGCACCATGTGCACTTCTGACACAGCACTTTTTCCAAGTTTCCAACAACTAGAGGCGAAGGAAGTAAACTTTATCACTCTCACACTCAAGCCTGTTTCGCTTCACACACACCAAGAGATAAGAGTAAGCTACGTTTTAATCATAGCAAACTGATGTTTGGCACAGAGAGAGAGTGAGAGAGCTATACAGAGAGAGGGAGAGAGAGAGAGAAAGAGACTCTTATTAGTTCCAGCAGTTTACAGCAGGCTGTAGATGCATTTGAAGCAGGTGTGTGTGCTGCGGGCTGAGACAGCGCTGGGACCGATAGGTTGGGATTAAGGGGCCCAATAGAAGGGCTGCATGCTCTTCCCCTTAATAGCTAATTAAGAAAGGGCAGAGAGCGGAGAGACAGTGGATGTGTGTTGATGAGGTTGAGCTGGGTACATGTTTGTGTGCCTGTGTCTGTTTGGTTTAATGCCATAGAGGACATCAAAAAAATGGGAAGTGGGGAACATCTTAAATCTATCTTACCTTGTGTATTGTTGGTGTTGGCTGAATTTGTCCTATTAAATGCATTAAAATTCATGCAAGGTGTAGTATGTGAAACTGGAGCTTTCTGTGTGTTTTCTTGGATTATGGCTATATAAAAGGAGTCTTCTGCTGTCTTTATTATTGGATGCGCTATGATTGATTGCACACAGCTACAAGCCAGCATTCCTGATGGTATGGTGGGGGGGGGGGGGGGGGGGATTGGTGTACATGGCATGGGTAGCTTGCCCCCCTGGTAAGGTCCTGTTAACACATTGCAATCTATTCTGCTGCCACCCAGAAAATGTCTTTTCCAGGGAAGGCGCAAATATATATACACTCACCAGCCACTTAAACCAGCCACTTAATTAGATACACCTCACTAGTACTGCTTTTTGCCTTCAGAACTGAACTGCCTTTATTCTTTGTAGCCTAGATTCAACAAGGTGTTGGCAACATTCCTCAGAGATTTTGGTCCATATTGACATGACAACATTTGCAGATTTGTCAGCTACAAGGTGTGAGTGAGTGTGTGTGTGTGTGTGTATATATATATATATATACATATAATATATGTAAAGATATATGCCTGATCACTTCACCTTATTTAATAGAACAAACTTTGGACGAGAGGACGATTTTTCTGACTTTTAGACATAAGTGTAACATCATGGGTCCATTATCAGCACTGAGAACTATTGGTGTTTTTTTTTTTATTTCCTCAGGATTAAACACAAACACTTTTGCTCTCAGAACTGAGTTTTCACTCAGTGTATAGCCTCTTATCACCCAGGACAAAAAAATACCTCAAGAGACTAGGGACAAACCGAGAAAAACAGGGAGGGAGAGAGAGAGCGAGTCAGAGAGGGTGTAAATGTCTTTGTGCTGATGCTGCATATGTGTGCGCTCTTTCAGCATTCTGGGGGACTGCTATGCCTTCCGAAAGTAGGGAAAAATATTCCAAAGTGACATTCGATTGTGTTTTGGTTTTATTTTTGAATGTTCTCAAGCTTAAGCACAAGTCGACTGGGTTAGAGCACAAGACTGCACATCAAAACACCAAGTTACTGAGTTTACTTTAAGCTGAAAATTGCTCTTCACGCATGTGAAGCACTCTTCTCTCCATATATACATATCACTTCAGCCTTCCTTTCTATACACTCTTATGTATAGATGTACCCTTGCTGCTGCTCTGAATAAAAGATGAGCATAAGAGCGGAGGCAGATGAGTGTAGAGAGGGTGGAGGGAAGACGAAGCGGAAGGATGCATGTGAGGGGGGAAAAAGGGCTAAATTAGCACTGTTCGGCCCTTATGCTAAAAGGGATTTTTTTTATAAAGGTTATAATGTTACCAAAGTGGTTTTGTGTGAAATGTTGCATTGTAGCGATGTTTACAGACACTTTTTCTCACTGGTGGTGATTGGATCGAGCTGTCCCACAAGATGGTTGTTCAGTGAAATGGTCACTTAAAATTTCCCCTCCCAATGGGCAGCCATTTGGAGGGAGTGTAAAGGGGTGTGTCTACCCATACCAAACATTTACATTTTCAATTGTCAGCATTTGGCAGATGCTTTTACCCAGAGCGACGTACACAGTGCTTTGTAGTCTACAAAGAAAACCTGTTTCACCAGTAAACCTAGACTTGGATTAAGAGCTGCTAGTGAACCAAGATTTTACCCAACCTGATGCTAATCTTTCACATACAAAAGGCCTTTTTTATGTAGAGTTAGGATTAAGTTTGTTTGTTCTGTTGGGACATGTAGTTATTGTCCTAAGTGCTCTGTAGAGATGTGGGTCTTCAGTCGCTGTTTGAAGTGGGCAGTGGTGGCCTAGTGGTTAGGACATTGCCCTTGGGACCTGAAGGTTGCAGGTCGCAAGGTACCATCCTGCTACACTGTTCCCCAGGTGTTGGCCCGTTGCTCCACGTGTGCACGTGGGATGGGTTAAATGCAGAGGTCACGTTCCATTGTGCTTGAGTGTGTTCGCAATGACAAATAGTCACTTTCACTGAAGACAGCAAGGTTCTCTGCAGTTCTAACTGTTAGAAGACGTTCATTCCGCCACTTAGGAGCCAAAACTAAGAAGAGCCTTGATGTCTGTTTCCGATTTTTGAGAAGGAGGAGTGTCCAGTCGGGCTGAGGATGATACTCTAAAAGGGCGAACTGTTATCTGTGGTTTAATTATCTGCCTGATCCATTAGACATTGATTTATGATCATTTTTGGCCTAAAAGGAAAGGTGCACGTGTGTTAAAGCTAATAGCATTTACTGTTGAACCTTGTTTGTGTATTTAAGTTTATGTTGTTTTGCTAACCCTAGGCCTGCCCATGTGATCGGAGGGTTACAGGTTCAAGTCCCAGCCCAGATACGACTTCCCACTACACTGCTTCCTGGGTGCTGTTGATAACTGCCTGCTGCTTCCCGTGTTGATGGCTTAAATGCAGAATTCCCATGTGTGGCAGGGTGTGCTCACAATGACCACCACTTTCACTATTGTGAGAACATTTTAGAAAAACAGGCACTGTAGACTAATTAGAGGGATATATGCTGTATACAAATGAATCATTAGATTACAGTATTCAGGGTGATGCATTCGAGTACACTGTGTAGATATGAATAAGTGCTGCACGTCCCAATGAAAGTAAGCTTTTATCTTTAGAACATCATTTTTTTTTCCCACAAACAACTTCCTGCTTAAGGATGTTGTTAATTAAGAGTAACAAATAATGTAGTTTCTCCTGTTTTGAAGCTTATTCAAGAAACCTGCAGCTTTCCATTTTAACTTGGCTATGTTTGTGGACAAGAGGGAATTGTTTTCACTGCAGGGGCTCCTCATACCCCCTATTTCACCCCTCATTGCTCCCTAGCAGCTCACCATGATCATCATCCACACTGGCAAACAGTCAGTGCAGATTCATCAAGCATGTCGATTAAATCAATTTTTCCTTGTTTTCAAGTTTAATCATGTAATCATGTGATCAGTAGCTCTTCTATGATGGGCTAGCCTTCTCTCCCCATGTGCATCAGTGAGTCTTGGGTGCCCACAACCATGTAAATGATTCACTAATTGTCCTTACTTCACTTTTGGTAGGTACTAACTACTGCACACCTGGAACATTCCACAAGACCTGCCATTTTGGAGATGCACTGACTCTGTGTTGTCTAGCCATCACAATAAGGCCTTTGTCAAAGTGACTCAAATTCTTACAATTGCCCATTTTTCCTGCTTCCAGCAGATGGGCTTCAAGAACGGACTGTTCCTTTGCTGCCTAATATATCACACCCCCTTGACAGGTGCAAATGTAACAAGATAATCAATGTGGCAAATCAGTATAACTGTATGTTCATTTGCTTTTGTTTTTCCAGTCTTTTCTTTAAAAAGTAAAGTAGAATCCATCCTGGGAAAGATGTGCAAGGAAAGTAATGGATTGTGCCAAACTTATTTAATGAAACCAATTGGGCTTTAAAGACCATATTTAACATTAGAAGTTAGATATACACTTTTTGCACCTCAGAAGTCTAAAATATAGCTGTGCAGTTCCCTTTTTTCTGACAGCTCGTATGTCTGTGTTTAAAACGAGAATATATAAGCAGTGCATTGCAGCCAGGAAGTGCTTTTTATTCTGTAAAACCAGCCACACTGCATAACACACGGGATAAAAGGGGACATATTCTATCTGCATTTCACTAAATGATTATCAGCCTGTTAAATTAGTGCCTGGCGCATTTGAAATGCCAAGCCGTTTTCTGCCACTGAACTGGACGTTCTGTCCATAAAATGTCAGCAAGTGGCCATCAGCTGCTGACTGTGGCAGGCCTCAGCTTGTAAAAGGCTGCTCTGTGTAAGTGGTAAATCCCAATAATGAAGAGAGGCAGGGAGAGAGACTGAGGAATAGGAGCGACTAACGGAGTCTCTGTCAGATAGAGGGCTGCTGCCTCTGTGTAAATCCATCAGTTTGTGTCCAGTGTGTGGATTTCTTGATGTGGAGTCCAGGGCAGTGCTGTAAAACTGCCTCGCTAGTGCTTTTACAGTGGGACTTCAGCAGCTTACTCCTAAGATACTTATCAAGGATCTTAACGGGGAAAACATTGTTTGTATTGACTGATACTGGCTTATTATAGGATTTATCATTTATTATTATTGTGTATGTATGTGTGTGTGTTTGTGCATGTATTTAACTGTTTGCGAGGACTTAATGTCCTCATAATGATAGGAATACAGGAAAAACTGTTAAAGTGAGGACATTTTGCTGGTCCTCACAAGTAACCATGCTGTTTTCTCCACAAATGCAACTTTTTGTAAGAAAAAACCAAAAGAGCAGTGTTATAATGCAGTATTAGAGAATTCAGTGCAATGTACTCACAAAGACTGCAATACCAACCTGAGTGTGTCTCTGTGTATGTGTGTGTGTGTGTCCTTTTTCATGGAATGTCAGCTATGAGGAGCTGTCCATTCAGCACTGCATCTGCATGAGTCTTATCCCTCTCTCTCTCTCTCTCTCTCTCTCTCTCTCTCTCTCTCTCTCTCTCTCTCTCTCTTTCTCTTTCTCTCCCTTGCACGCGCGCGCTTTCTCACACTCTCCCTTGAGCTCTGTTGTT
>JBBPDA010000126.1:26951913-26969201 GCA_037974385.1 Arnoldichthys spilopterus | reverse complement strand
GTGTGTGTGTGTGTGTGTGTGTGTGTGTGTGTGTGTGTGTGTGTGTGTGTGTGTGTGTGTGTGTGTGTTTGTGTAGGGGAGTTGGAGAAGCAGCAGGGGGCGAAGACTCACTCTTCCAAAAACAACGGCACTCAGCTCGAGCTCCGGGGGAGACAGAGCTCTCCATCGGGTATCATGCGCACACACACACACACACACACACACACACACACACACATGCAGTCGCTTACACACAAATGCATAAACACATAGGGAATGACTGTCTGTGGGAGGTCTAAGCAAAGAAAATAAGAAAAGGAATGAGTGTGAGACAGGGGGCGAAATACAGCAGATTAGTAAGTCACAAAAAAGCACAGTCGCTTCACTCTCGTTTTGCTAGAAATTACGAAAGAAATGTTTATATACAGCACTGTGCAAAAGTCTTAGCCCCCCATGTTAATAGTTTAGTCCATTTATCTGAGCAGTGAGTTTTTTTCTGCACCAAAAACACAAGTTAACATTAGAATCAATGCAAATAAACAGAAATGAAGATTTGTTTTGTTTGTAAAAAGTAGTCGATATTTTCTGAGCTGGTTAGAAGACACAGGACACCAGATTTCTCCTCCACGCCTCCAGACAGTTCATGGATGTGTGTGAAGTTCCATAAGCACCAGATTTCATATAAAGAAGGACTGATCGAGCCCAAACCAGAGATTTGATGGAAACTACAAGTAATGCAGGACGACAGCCTTTGTAATGCTTAAGCCAACACATTGACACATACAGTAGAAATATCGCTGTTTACTTTAATCATGTTTTTGGTATTTATTCAAATATCTGCAGGTTAAAAAACACTTACTGCTCGTTTAAACAGCTTTAAAATGTAATTTTGTCAGGGGGCTAAGACTTTTGCACAGTACTGTATCTGTGTATTTGCCTGGGTGATAACGTATGTTCATTTAAAATTATATTCTGACAGATTCGGATCAGCACGCTCAACCTTTTTCTTTTTATTTCAATGTCAGTACATAATAAAACAAATGTAAAAGATATTTTTCATAAGTAAGTTTCTCTTCTTCTGCTTGCAAACACAAATTTGATTTGGTATGGAAAGGGAGTTTGGAATCTGTACTTTCCACAGAATGTCTCTGCTCATTTCACTGAGTTTTGAATAGGAATAATGAATAATTTTTTAATAATTTAACCGAAGTTTAGAAAACTTCATGTGTATATGTGACTGGGGTTTGAACAAATGTTCGCTTTACAGCTACTGTCAGTTACCTTACTTTAGTGTACAGAGATGAATTTGTTTATACTTTATATTTTTCCAGTAAGCTAAAGTAAAATTAATGCAGTTTGTTCTGGAAAATATGGGCACAAAGCTCATAAATCCTGTAAATGTAAATTTAATAAAAACTGTTTTTTTTTTCCAAGAATCTTTAAAAAAATAACTGAATACTGAGTCGACAAAATTTGTATTGTGTCTTTGTATATGATCAGATATTTACGTCATAATATTATTAACATCTAATTACAATTAAGCTCAAATGGAGTTACAAGGTTTTTGTGCAGTAAATATTGGTATGTCATTGATTGGAACGGCTGCATGGAGATGGTTTCACTTACAAAGACCATAAGATTATCACTTTTTAAATATGAATCAGCCAAAATATTCCACACTGATATTACAATTACAATATTACAATATTTACTTTAAACTTGCCATGTTTGTTTAAAATGATTTTTTTCCTTTTTTTCATAACCTTTACGTGATCTACCTATGCCACGTACAGTAAGCGTGCTGGTGTGATAAGTGCCATTATGCAGTGAATAATAAAGTGAACAAGCAAACATTTCTTTCTATAATCACAATGTTAATATCAAAGCTAAATTTAATAAACACACACTGCAAAGTTGTAATATATTTGCTGAGGCTGAAAACATTTTGTAATATTTAGTAATAAATATATGATTTGGAAATACTAATTATATGCAACAGAACTCATAAGGCTAATTGCAGATCTTCAATAAAATGCACATGTTCATATCACATCAGTATAATCTTACTGATGACCACTTCTCACAATGTCTGACGTTCAATTCTTTTTGCTGGTCAGGCAAGAAGGACATTGACACAGCGCAGAGCGGACACAATGCGGTAGAGGTAAGTGACCATTGTCTCCGCAGGTAAGTCCCTGCACTGCCTTTTATCTAGTGTAAGGTTCAGCTAACAGCAGACAGCATGTGTTGTGCTTAGTAGTTCATATACTGTAATAGGCCACAACAGCCTCAGACTAGGTTGCCTTTTAAAACTGTTCCCTATCCACTAGAGTGTACATCACCCCTGAAGCTCTTTCAGACAGACTTGCCCTAAAGCCAAAGCCAAAAGTGGTCCACTGGAGGTGAAACTTGTCCATACTTAATCTCCCTGCTCCTCGATCCAGGCCTGCTAAGTGCAGTGAGAAGGGGGGTCTTTTAGCAGTTATCACTCATCCGTTCGGGGAAATCAACAGGGCTGTTTTCTCTGCCTTAGTGCTTCTGCTGCCAGAGTTGCTTAGCCTGTGCATGTAGACTGGAAACTGATGTTTATCAGTAGTTTTGACTGGGAAGGTGCTGTAGTGGGCTTTCTGGACTGCAACGTTCCTGCATACTCTGTTTTAACAAGCTAATATAACTTCCTAATATGCTGCATTCATGAGAGGTTTTCTGCTTCCACAGAGGGAAAGCTTCAGTTGAATGGTCCTTTCGTTTCAAATCCAGACTCAGAAAGGGTCTCAAGTGTCAATCAAGGGGTCTTGGACCTTTAAAGACTCCTGAATATTGCAGCCCAGGTTCCTGTGACCAAAAAATGTCTGATATATTTCACCATATTTCTCCTGTTTTGAGGTAAATGAGGTGATCCTTGTGTAAGGTTGCAGCAGGTAGCAACTGACCTCTCCAGTTCCAAATTCAAATGCCACTTTCCATGGAGTTTTAACCACACTATGCAATGTCCATTGTTTCTCCCCTGCTTGAGTCTTAATGGAAGCTAACTAGCAAGCTAAAGCTAACACAACCTATGTAGCCAAAAGCTAGCCCATCTGTTTCTCTGCTTGGCATCTATTTGTTTGCCCATATGTACATTTGGTTATCGGTCTGTCTGGCTCAGCATTCCATATGTATTCCCTGGAAGCACATTCAGCGGTAGAAGATTTTTTATTCAAATTATGTGGCACTGACATACTGTGAACAGTGAAATTATCCTCTGCGTTTAACCCACCCATTACACCAGTGTACATACACCAGTAGCAGGAGCAGTGGGCTGCACACCTACAGCGCCTGGGGGCAGCTAGGGGGTTGGGGGCCTTGCCCAAAGGTACTTCAGTCATAGATGTGGGATTGAGAAAGCGTTGCTTACTAACTCACACATTTCCACACTTAGACTGACTCTCCAGTTGCAGGCCCTCATTTCTGACCGTCTCTAACCTTCCAAAATATAATAGTGAGTGATGGAACAAAGTGGGGTGCATTGAGCGCATACGATACATAGTACAGGCAGCGAGTGTTGGACAGGTGCAAATCAATCAAATATGCTCATTTGATATGTGCAGAGGTTTCTCCATAGCTACCCCATCTCCACAAACGCATCCGAGACGGACCATCTTCAAACCACTCACCTCTTAAGAACTGATTTTAATGTGAGATAAATGCCAATTTATTTATTTATTTATTTATATTTGATATTTTTAATTGATTATAGTCATTTTTAATGTGTTATATATATAAATATTTCACTTTTTTATTTGTTTTATGTTTTTATATTTATTTTCGAGTGTAAAGTGCCTTTGAGTACCTTGAAAAGCTATCTATAAATATAATTTATTTAAATTATTTTGTATGTATGTATGTATTATTATTATTGATATTATTATTATTATTATTATTATTATTATTATTATTATTATTATTTGATATGGCCTCAACAGTTCTCTGATGGTTTGGTTAGGTTAGATCTGATCACCTGTTTTATCATTTGTTCTATTCAAACTTTAAACTGATATGTTGAATTTTTTTTTTTACTGTTTAGTTTCATACAAATATCTTTTATATTTTACATTCATAATGCCAGGGCTTTTCATCACAGTACAATATTTTGATCAAACATCATCAGTCATCAAACATCCAATAGTGTACTTTAGTGCTCTCAAAAGCCTCTGTCCACTTTTCAAAATCAATGAAGCACTGACCGAACATCTGTGTAGTTCCACTAAGTAAGAGCCATTTGAGAGCATTTTTATACTCCCACAGCAGCCAAACAGGCTACAAGCTACAGCTTAATGTGAAGCTATCGGTTTTTTCCATCAAAGAAGTTACAGCTTTTTATCTTTTAACCTGAAATAGATGAGGTCGTGTGAACGTACTGCAGAGGCTAAAAGTAGGCGATCCCACTTTGCCGCGTGCACAGCCTTCGATCAGGGAAAACACTACAATATGCAGGGCCAGGCGGCTCCAGGGCCAGAATCACGAAACCACTGCTGTAGGCTAGAGACGAGAAGCGTGCAGCCTGCCTGTTATGAATACTTTGTGTGGGAGCTTGCTGCATCTGTTTGTGGAACCGCTTAGACAAAACATGCAAATTGGTTTATTGTTTATGAATTCTGGATTTTTAGGGCAGTGTTTGAAATTAAAAAGGGAAGAGAGAGAGAGAGAGTAAGAGTGCAGTTTGTGTGTGTGTGTGTGTATGTGTATGTGTGTGTGCGCGGGCACACACCCACCCCAGCATCTAAATTAGCACACGCATTAACAGTAACATTAATGCAAGCAGTCACAATCTCCTCTGCAGCATCTCTGTGGGAATATTAAACATTCTTCAGCCGCCAAACCCAATTCAAACTACATTACCCAGGGGACCGTGCAGTTAGCATCCTGATGGTGCCTTGTGACCTTAACTTCGCCTCTGTAAGCCTGGGCTTGTGTGTGTGTGTGTGTGTGTGTGTGTGTGTGTCTGTGTGTATCTGTGCGTGTGTACGTGCGCACATGTATTTCATACTTTGCGAGGACCAGTCTGTTACTGAAATACAGAATTGCAGACGTCAATGAAATATACTCACAAAGATAGCAATACCAACCTGAGTGTGTGTGTGTGCATGAATGTGAAGATGCAAGACGATGCAGGAGCCGGCACACAGGGTCACTGTAACGTTGGATGAATATTTAAACTGTATCATCTTTCACAACAGCTGTGATAAATGGCTTGTCATATCTCAACAGGCTCTTAGGATAAAAGCCAATTACCATGCTTAAAATCCTTAACCCCTTCAACTCTGAAGATTTCTATTCTGTGCTCTCATAACTACATATCTTACTTACAGGGATCAGCGTAGGTTCCAAATAATCTGCCGTAGTTATTGGATGATAAGCCATAGGATTTATTACTGAAAAGGGGTGTGTGGAGTCAGATGGAACAATGTAGGCAAGGCAAGTTTATGTATATAGCATATCATCACACACAGAGGTCATTTAGTTTGCCTTACAGGGATAAAATAAGCCTAAAAAGAAAACTAAGCAATAAAATTAAGAATAAAATCAAAATACAGAATATAAGAGTAAAAAGTGCTGATATAGGCATGGTGGTACAGTAGTTAGCGGCTATCACCTCACAGCAAGAAGGTCCTGGGTTCAAACATTGGGTTGGCCATGGGTGCTTTTCTGTGTGGAGTTTGCAAGCTCTCCCCATGCTCCCATAGGTTTCTTTTGGGTGCTCTGGTTTTCTCCCACTGTCCAAAGGCTGCAATAGGTTGACTGAATACTCTTAATTGCCCATAAATTAGTGTGTTTGTGTGAATAGTTGTCTGTCTATGTGTTGCCCTGTGATGGGTTGACCTCCTGTCCTGTGTGAACCCTGCTCCAGCATCCTCACAACCCGAAATGGAAGATGTTGTTTAGAAAATGAAGGGCAACACATAGACAGACAACCGTTCACACATATTCATACCTATGGGCAATTTAGAGAATCCCATCAATCTACTCTAGCCTTTGGACGGGGAGGAAACCCACATGAATACGGTGAGAGCTTGCAAACTCCACACAGAAATGCACCAGTGGTTGACCCGCAGGACCTTCCTGCTGCGAGGCGACATCGCTAACCACTGCACCTCCTTTTCCTGTTAGGCTACAATTTAAAGTGCCATTTTTCAAAAAAAGGAAAAAATGTACACACTTTCTTCAAATAGAGTTGATCAACCAGGACATTGTTAGCAATAATGTTCCATTTTCTGCTTTGCACTGGTTCTATAAGACATACCTGATACAGCCAAAAACACTCAATCAGATGTTTCACATTCTTAAAAGATTTTTACCCATTTTCATGGTTGACAAAATGTCAAAAAATGTCAGAAACTACATGAGCAAATCTGGTTGAGACTCTTCAACAGCTCATTGTGCTTTGAAGCAGGTGTGTGATGATGGAACCATGCCGTTTTCTCAATGCTAATTAGTCTACATAAGCTCCCATTATGCGTTAGCTACAGTTAAGCAGCAAACCTCACACACCAGACATGGTTTGGCTGATCGACAACATTTGGGATGAGGGGAGGGATATGTGTTTTTCCAAATTATCACTTTAAGGATGCTAACACTGAGGTGGAGATTGGTGAGTTGCAGTGGACCGGGCTGGGGTCTCTGCCCCTGCCAGGCGCGGCGTGGTAATGGCCGGCCATGGCTATGTGCTGAGTTGATCAGAGTGACAGCATGGGCTCAGCGAGTGCTGCAGAACCCCCACCTCCGCCAACCTCCGCCAACTGTGAAGCTGCACGTAAATGTCAAGCCTCCCCAGAGGGCTGCGGTGCTGTCGGAACACATTGTAGCTAGGACGGGTTGGGGTGGGGTGGGGGGGGGGGTGGGGGGGTCAGAGGAAAAGCCAGTCGTCTCCTAGAGACCAGAGAGATAGAGAGTGTGTGTGTGTGTGTACGTGTGAATGTTTAGCTCTTTGTGGGGACGAATCGAACTATTTGTCTTTGCGAGAACATGTGTGCACTGGCCTTTGATAAGAGGTCAGAGTTGATCTTTAGGTTCCTGAGGTTAGGGTTGGGATGAAGTGCAGTACATTTTAAACACATTCAGACAGAAAAGCATAGAACCACCCCATAAAGACAGGAATACACACTGGTGTGAGCAGTAGAGAGGGATTTTAAACTGCTCTGGCCAGTTCACATCTATGTTATAAACACACTTACCTTTCAGTGCTACTGGCCTTTAACTCTGGGGCTCCCTTCCTCAATCACTTCCTCAATCACTTCTTTTCTTCCTCTACCACTGGAACCAGTTGGAAACATCACCCGACCTTGTTCCTTGCCCAATAAGGCCAGAATTTAAAGTGCCAGTTCTTGCAAAAAGGACAAAATCTTTCCTCTCACTTCAAATGAGGTTGATCAACCAGAACACTTTTGTTGCTTAAATGTTGCAAAATTAGATCAGAAATACGTGATATGTCCAAAAACATTATCAGATGTTTAATAGTTTATATATATTTGCCCGTTTTCATGGTTAACAGATTGTCATAAAGTGTCAGAAACTACATCAGCTAATATGGTTGAGACTCCTCAACAGCTTATTGTGTTTTGAAGCAAGTATATCATCGCTGTCCAAGTATCTCCAAAATAATTACTTTACAGGAGAAGGCAAAAACTGCCCTTACTGCTAATGTGAGTTATTGGAAACACAGTTTAGATTTTGGATTATTTCTATTGGTCTCTTCGTCGTGAAAGTGTAGCACATTGTAATGACCAGTTGCTGTTTTAATGTAGAAAAATAAAAATAAAAAACTATTAAAAATGGAGATAAGTGGTTTTCTCTGGACCGCAATGCGATTAAACCATGCAGTTTTTTTAATGTTTAGTCTACTGGAGCTCCCATTTCTCAACTATACTCTCTTTATCTTCCAAAGGGACTTTTTTTTCTTAATGTAAATCATCCTTGGGTTTAAAAAATGCAATGTATAAGTTTAACCTATATTTTATTTTATTTATCTATTTTCCAGGTAAATGTGACCTCTAAAAAATGCATACACAGAAACATCACAAGGATGAACTCCTCAGAAATTCTAACCAGTGACAGAGGCAGCATTAACCAAATTAAGCCGAGATGGAGCACGTATCTAGACTCATCGGACTGTCCCGGCTCGTTAAAGCTGTAATAAATTTAACACACACATAAAAACTCCCCTTGAATTCTCAGCAGCGAACTGAACATTTGCAAGCAAATTAAATATGTTTGCAAAGTGGCTTTTAAGCCATTTTCTCATCATTGTGATTTTTAATATCACATTCTCCTCCGGGATCTTATCAGCATCGCTGGTGGCGCTTTTCTTAATGTTATTTTAATTCGGGTGTTGTCATGTTAAGTGCGCTGCCACTGCCTTAATGACAATAATGTATTCTACCTCCACACAAGCCTGTAAGGTTATGAGGGCTAAAGACTCACCCGGAGTGGAATAAACACTGAGGTTTGCATAATGTGTGTGTGTGTGTATGTGTATTTAGTGCACAAACAGAATTTTCAGATTAGAGATCCCCCGCTCGTTCTGGGGAAGCACTTTCTCGGTCACGCAGGAATCTCGAAATCTCCTGCTGATTAACATATTCTTGTTTCATTCTTCAAGCTTTTTAAAGCCCCTCACCACTTAGATAATTACCTACTATAGGCCATATCACTGACCCAAGTCTAGGCAAACAGACCCTAAGCCATCCTCTGATAACGAAGTCACACAAGCTGGCAAAGCCTTCTGCCCATGCATATTTAATGGCGGCTGGAAGTAATTGCACTGGGGCATTGGAAATGAATGTGGGCTGTTCAGAGAGCACACTTGCGAGTGTTTGCCTTACAGAGAGCGTGTGAAAGAGTGTTCGCCCATCGCAGTCTCTGTCCATCAGTCAGCCGGAGATGGAGAATTCAGGCCAGGTCCCTAAGGAGCCCTCTCCTGCCAGCCCAGCACGGGGAGCACAGATAATCACCGGAACGTTCTGCACTTTCTCTCCCTTTGGCTGACATTGCCTCATCCCTTTCCCCGCCCGCCGGATAGGCCGGCGGTCTGTCACTCATTCGGCCCACTGGCTGTCTCCAGCAGTCAGAGTGATGGATCCTCAGGATGCTTGTGTGATAGGCCTTTAGGGCCCTGGTTGGCCTTTGAGAATTACCACCTGTGCTATTATGAAGACAGGGGGCGCAATGTAAAGACTTTTGCACCAGTTTATGTGTGTTATGTAAACTGGCATATAGTAACCCTAAATGCACGGTATGCATGGGAATAGTAACAAAACGCACTTCTCATGAAGAGTAGTCAAAGATAAGATTGCACTTGTGACATCTTCGGGTCAATTGGCGGTTGAGGAACTTACAGTGTTTTTCTTCTCCATCTTTTTAAAAAGAGGTGTACATTTGCATTAGTGTTTCAAAAGACATGTTGTTGAGAGATTTCCTTGAACAACAGCAGACAAAACTGTGATTAGCAGGGGTGTAAATCACAAGTTTCATCATTATTCAATATATATATATATATATACGTTATAATGTGAATTTTTTTTATTAAAGATCAAATGCGGCAGTTTAGTCAGAAGCAAAAGCAGCTTCTCAGTACAAAACACTGCTCACAGTAAAATTAAGTAAAATTAACTGTGATGTGAACACACATTGATTCTTATGTGTCACATCGATACATTAGATTGTGCTCTATTTTGGTTATTGCTTCAATACAGATCGAGTCATTGTCGCAGAACTAGTCACATCTCCATAGGCTGAAAGAATGTTTACCATCAAAAAAACACTGTTTAAACTGGACCAGACCTTACTTAACACAACATATGCTGTAAAATACTTATTATCATTTCACAAATTGTGTTTTCTTGGCTGTAGTAGAATTGCTTCATAAGCAGTTAGTGAACGGGGGAAACGAGTTTGCGTGATACACAATAGATTTGGTTAATCAACTTTAAATTCAGACGTGCTATGGGTGCACATTGCATTTGCATCGTAACACATTTTATGCTGCACCTGCACTCGTCCAGGGTGATACAGAGTGCTGTTACTACATGCAATCTCTAGCAGGGTTATAGCAGTGGAATATGTGGGGAAAACAATCAGGTGTTGCACTTTTCCTGACTGTTGAGAAGAAAATGGATAATTGCAGCATTTAAAAAAGATCCTGTCAAGTAGCTGAAGCTTTTCCTGACATCCTTTAAGATGTCAGTCTGCACTTAACAGTGTGTTCTGCACACCTAGTGTTTTATCTGATGATCTAACGCAAAGCATGAAACGCAAGGCACAACTAACATTTATGGGCGTGTCTAAATCCATTTTGTCAATGGAAAAAAAAAGACTTTGCACCAGCACAAGGCACAAAAAACTTTCCAGAGTTATTTTTTGGGTGTAACATGCAATAAACCAATAAGAATTGCCCATTATTTCACTTTTTGGAGGTAGTGGCAGGTGAATTATGGCAGCATACTATTTTAATGGCATGCTCACCTGGCAAAACAGATTGGAAACTGACCTGCTAGTGCACGAAATGAAAATGTGCGAGCACATCATTTCTACCTATGTGAGCACTGTTCCATCTAAGCCTTTCAAGTGCCAATAGTGCACCCTGAGTGCTTCTCTGTGTCCATAACGAGTGTCGTGCCCCCACATGCTATACCAAAATGTGCCGCTTCAACATGGTTTAATAAGACTCCACTAACTTTAGTCATGGTTTTTGATCAAAAGTGCAATGTCATTTCACTGCCTTAAAATAGCAACATGCGGACAATGCTCCCAGACACATCTCATTTAAACACCACCACTCCTACAAACAGGAAACACTTGCAAAATAATTTATTTTGAAAATGTGTGCTTATGACATGAAATAGAGGAATGTGCTGGTAAAAAAAACTAGCAAAACCACTTTGCATTGCACTTTCCACTAGTGCAACTGGGGTGCATAGACTTCTTTTGAATAAAAGTGTGCAGAGCTGCCAGTCAGAACAAAGGCATTTATACCTATACATCTTGAAAGCACTGTAAAAATAATAGCATGTTTGGTTCAGAAAGATATGGCCATGTCACAAAAAATTATGGCTGTTCATGGTATATAAAACCGCACAAATGTTATACATGAAGTAGAAAGGATACTGCCTCTTTAAGCTCTGACCATTCAGCCGAGTTACGTAGCCCTGAGGCGAGAGAGCTGCTGAATGTTTGGGAGATATCACCCTCCAAATGAGAGCACAGGAGAGTGTGGAACCACAGTGGGGAGACAGAGCAGGTTTATTGAACTGAACTGTGAAAAGAAGGCATGCATTCGGACGTGTGTCTCCTGTGACGTCTGTAGATGTCGACCCCCCCCACCTGTCCCCATGTTTGACTTCTTATTCTAACCACCTGTCCTCTTACCCCACCACTCTCCCTCACACCCTCCGTGTAAATGAATGTTCCACATGCCCTCTGACCCTGTGATGCTGGAGTGGTTTCCAAGGGAGACACAGGGGCCCTCAGTGTCCTCTTAACAACCACCACGTATTTTGTACAGCCACATACACACTGCACACACACCTCCACAACCCCTCCACCTCTAAGTGACCCCAAATTCAGACCTACACCCTTAGGAAATGCCCCACCACCTCCCGTAACCCCCTCCCACCCCACGCCAAGCCCCCACGCATGCCTGTTGTGATGTGTGTTCACCAGAGGGCTAATGGCCATAGAAGGAGGAGAGTTTTATAACATGTGATGCTGTCTCTGGCTGTTTTCTAAACTAGGTGTCAATTCACAACAGGCTTCAGACGTACCAGCTCAGCGCGGCGGCAGCGGCGGTGCAGCCGCGGAGCCCCGAGAGCGTGGCCCTTCTTAACCACCGGGGGGAGCTCTTCCAGCAGCCCCAGCCTCAACATCAGCCACCGCTGCAGTGCGTCAGCCCCACGCCCTTGCACTCCCACCAGCCTGTGGCCGCCCTGAGCGAGCTGCGGCCTGACACGCTCATCCAGTGCCAACAGATCGTAAAGGTCATCGTCCTAGACAAGGGCGGACACGGGCGTGTGGAGGCCTTCCTTAGCCACAGCCCCATCCACCAGCACCATCACCAGCAGATCATCCAGTCCATCATCTCCACGCCCGTGCGCTCGCCCGAAGGGGGCGGGCCCCAGCGGGACAAGGACGGTTCCCAACCTCCGCTGCCTCCGCCACCACCACCCTACAACCACCCGCATCAGTACATCCCGCCAGACCCGCGCTTAGCCCTACAGAGGACCCCCAGCGGCTCTCGCAGTATAGTGTAGAGCGCTAAAGAAAATATTTATGAAGAATAGAAGCGGTAATAAATAAATGACCTTCACGTGTGCACCCTTGACGTCACCTTTGTATATATGTATACAGAAAGAGATATAATGGAAAAAAAGATGAAAAAAATTACATATCTATATGCATATATTTAAGCTAAATTAATAAAAAAAAGAAACAAAGTATGTACTTTATCGACTTTTCAAATATGTGAAATAACAAATAAGTGAAAATAAGATTTACTTGATTCCTGTGTATTTTGAAAAACAAATATGTAGTTTTAACAAATTTCTTTAGCTGTTTGAACGCTGGAGAGGTTGTATGGCTCTTTACTTGGAAAAGAATCTTCTCTAGTATTTTTAGAGCTAGACAAGAAAACGAATTGCGAACAATACACGGAACAACACGACCGAGTCTAGCCACAACCTCTGTACGAGTTAGCTCTGTTATCTTTTAGTCTTTTATTACCTTACTGTAATACCTGTTGTGTGTATGTGCGAGCATTGGACTGACGAATGATGTGTGTGCCAAAATGAGAACACCTCCACCCGATGAACCGTTGCACTCTCTGAAAGCTTAGGGCTAGATCAGACATTTGTGCTTGTACTGTATCTTTTTTGGCTTCCCTCAAGGACTACGATGGAAAAGAGCAAACAATTCAGCAACAATTAGTTTGAAACTGCAATATGTTCTATTTTTTTCTGAAACCTTTTTGCCTCTGTATGTTGTCAACCTTTCTTTTTTTTTTGAAGTTAGGACTTAGACCAAACCTTGCAATGGCTTGATATCTGAAAACACCCTCCGGCTTTCAGTCACGTGTTCATATTTAGTGGTTTGAGAATGACACAAGATGACCAATCACGGCTCACTGCCAAACCAAGAGCCAAGTTCCAGCCACTTTTCTGGAAGCGACTATTGTTCTCTTGCTCAGGAACCCCGGAACGTATGTGAAGGCAACGGCAAATCGGTCGTCGTCAAGTTTGAACTCTATGTAGCATCTTCGGAAATGCAGAAGGCACTCACAAAGAGGACGTTTCGTCCGGCTTCCCTTTTTGTGGACAAATTGTATATCTGTTTGACCTCAAAGACAAACAGACGAGCGACATGTTTGTGCGATAGATATACAGACTTTGACCCTCTCTCTCGTCAGTGTATCATATTCAGTACTCACCTGCTTTACTGAAGTCACAGCCAACGGACATACAGTTCGGTCAGTTTCACCGTTCGTTTGTTCTCTTCTGTGTTATGACCTTTTGTTTGGCCTTTGGAACTCAAGTGACACTTGAAACATCACGAGATGCGCGTCGTTGGCACAAAACCACTTTAAACCTGAATGTTTTTCTGCTTCGCTCTTGTTTGAGCCAGATTGGGGAAATTTGAACAATGGCTTTGTTTGTTTGTTTGTTTGTTTGTGTTTATTTCCTTTTATTCCAGGTGTGTAAATATCACATACACAGTCTGAATGAGGAGTCGCAGTCGTTCTGGGTCTGGTAAATGTTAGCAGTCCATGAGCTGTCCTTATCTGAGGTTGGTCATCGTCTGCCTGGACAGGAAGCCTCAACGTATTAATCACGAGCACCATCGGCATGTGTTGAATGGACGTTCCTCTGAGCTCCTCTGTTCTCTTATCAAGCCGAGTGCTTTGTTCATAATTACATTGCTGCTGTTTGGAGCTCCCCTATCTGATCCTGTCTCCCTCATTTCATTCCCTTTCACTCCCTTATTTCGTTATAGGGTAATGGCTGAGGCGGTTGGAAACCATTGTTAGGAGAAGCAGAGGGAGCCAATCTCTTTTGAGCTGGCGTGCAGTCAGGGTTGATTTAGCTGGCCCAGGCTTGTCAATTGGACAGCAGCAAATTGACTATTTTCATCTATTCCCATCTCCCCAAGACTGCACCACTCTGCCTCTTCAGAACAAACAAGACAGGCTACCTAGCTGACCTGTGTCCTTCATCAAGGAGAGCACTGTCCTTCCTTTCTCTCCCTACTTAGAATTTGAGGGCAAGATCTGTTTCTCTTTAAAAATTTCACTTTTTTTGAAACCAATTTGCTTCACAGCCATCAAGCTGGTATCACTAACGTGGTCTCCTAAGCCGATGAGGTTCCTTTAATAACACCCCAATGAAATATTGAGTGAATGAATCTCATTTTTCTCCTCACACACTCCCTCAGGGGGTTAATGCTGAGGTCATGATGACCTCCTGATGAACTGTATAGCACTCTTTGCTTTTGTGAAGTGTGTGCAGTGCCTGAAACTTTGGACGTAATCAGACTATCTGTGCTAGAGGCTTTTGAAGTAGGAGTCTCACATGTAGCCAAAAGCAAAGATGCTAATGTTAACTCTGGATTTAACTGCTGTCGAAAGGGCTAGTGCACTGGTACCTGTGTTTAAATCGCACTGACTTGTAAATCAGGCTGACAGCGTGTTCTTGAGGGGCTCTGACATGGCTTCAAACCAATTGGTCACATTTACCCATTTGCTTTGATCCTTTCTGTCTATGCGTTAACTACATGCTATTAAAATGATTTCTGTCTATACTCTTCACTTTGAGCAGTGCCTTTTTTATTACAGTTTAGAATATTTACATAGTAGTGACATGATTTTACAGGACAGCCCATATTGACTTGATCGTCTATGGCCTGTGGGCCTAAATCTGGTCCTGGAGGGCTGATTTCCAGCACAGTCTGGGGAGTACTCTGTTCAAACATACCTGGTTCAGCTCACCTGATAACTGCCAGGTTTAGTGAGTGTTTGAAAAGGGGAAGTAGCAAACTGTGCTGGACATGCTCCAAAACCGGATTTGGACACCTGGTCTATGGTTTAAGTATGAATTTATAGTAGCTGCTATTCAGCATGTTCATGTTAAAATGATGAGGTAATATCAGTGTTACAAGACAATTACGCATTTTATTAATATGCTATACATTCTTTTATTTGCATTAATGATTTTTTAAAATTCAATTTAAATTTACCAAGTTACATTTTATTTGTAAAACAATCATAAAAAGCAAGAAAATCTATTTAACAAAAAAAACAAAAGCTGTGCACTAAGTATAATTTCAAATCTGTATTTAATTTGCTTGTTCTTTACCTTTGTGCATTCTACTGTCACTTTAACACTTTAACTAATATTAATTCCAACCTGTTACAACTGTCATTCCAACAAAACTGTTCCCAAAACTATTATTAACATATATATATACTAAAACTGGAGCTTAAAAATAAGGATATAAAAAAGACGCAATCTCTAACAACCATTCAAGAGCTGGTAGACCACCAAAACTCTCCCAGTCAGTAAAACAGCATGTCCAACCCTGAGAAAGGGGAGAGTTCTAGCTCCACTCTCACTTCAGATGTGAAAAAATCCACAGGTGTTTCTGTCCATCCTTCCAATGTGAGCCATCCTGTGGGTCTGAAAGGATGTGTAGCTGTTCAAGAAGCCGTTACGGAACACCACAACTGGAGCCCAGACCTCAGCAACATGAAATGTATTTGGGATCATTACAAACACCTACCGAGACTGAACTTTTTTATTAGACATTGGTCTCTGAGTTTTATACAGTATAGTATGTAGCAATGTTCATATTTTGACCACTTGAGGACCTATCATGCCCTGCCAATCACATTCTGGGGAAACCAGAAGATTTCTTTGGGCATATCACTGACTTCAAAATGACACATGACCTTGGAGGTCTACAAGTCTGCTTCACGTTATCAGTGAAGACAATCTAAATGCTGACATCCATCAAGCTGACTAATGCCTGATTTCAACTGTGTCGCGTTCAGTTCTAAACTGATAAAATCAGCTTGCCCCTGGATAACTCCATCTGGAGTGCACACCCAGATTAAAAGGCCACCCACACACAGGCTTCAGCCCAGTAATGATAAATGATAGCATTTTCTGTATAAGCTGTCCTGTAGAAAAATGTCTCTGATATCACCCAAAAATGTTATCTTGTCACAGCACTTTTGCTCTTTTCATGGCATCCACTGTGGTGCTGCCCCCTAGTGAACTGGAAGACTTAAAAAAAAAGTAAATATAGAATTAAAAAACAATATAAAGATGCAAATATTGACGTAACTGTATCCCAAGAGGATATTACTATTTACTACTATACTGTTTAATTAATTTTGTTTACAATTTAATGTTTTTAAGCTAATGATATTTCTATTATTTACTGGAGGAATGCTAAAACGAGATGACAGACACTGCCACGATCTCTAGTGATCATACTTGGCTACTGTTCATGTGATAGGGAGTCTCACTGCTGGAGCCCCAGATCGCTGCGTTACATCGCCAAACTATGTGTTTTTACATGTGAATTTAGACAGGATATTACGCTACTTCCCCGCTTCACTATTCTAACTTTTCCTTTTCCATTTTTTGCCGCAATATTGTACAATTCCTACAAATATCTGGCCACCAAATATTCAGCTCCAGTCTTGGCGAATGCCCTTTATCACGTCGCAAGTTAATTTTCAAGGCTACTTTGTGACATGCAAATCGTGTGTGAACTCAGTAAAATATGGTCGTTTCTATCAGCCTTCATCATTTTCAGTCATCAACTTTACAATGATTTCACTGGTCTGAGATAAAATGCCTATAGTATTTTATTGTGAATGCCCTGTTTTAAAGGACCAGCTATAAACACTTGAACATACCTTTAGTGTTAAACAGCTTTTCCATAGACAACATTTAGCATATTTACAAAATGAACAGCTTAACTTACGTTCTTTACAACATCCATTGAAAGTCAAATTATATACATATGTATATTGTTACTGTTGGAACAAAACCTTGTATCTCCAAAAAAGTAACTTTACAGTGTAAATGAAACAAATAATCGAAGTTAACAGCTATTTCTATTTGTTCATTTGTCATGAAATTTTTAAAACACTGTAAATGGCAGCAATTTCAAAATATGTAAAAAAAAAAAAAAAACTTCAAAAATGAGAAACGAGATACAATGTTTGCTGTATATATCTATATCTATATATATACATATGCATGTATGTGTGTGTG
>JBBPDA010000126.1:26934413-26951813 GCA_037974385.1 Arnoldichthys spilopterus | reverse complement strand
AAAATAAACCTACCATTAAAATGATACTGTTCTGAGACTTTTCATTTCTTTGTCATTGGACAAACTTACAAACTCAGCGAGGGGTCAAATAATGATTTCCTCCACTGTAAGTAGGAAATAGACAAATATTCCTATTGTTAAAAAGATTGCACCCTAAACCACATTTTCCAAATAAGCTATAATAAAGCCTAAAATGTATAAATAGACTTTATCATGAAGTAAATTTTGTTATTTAATTCAATTTCTAATTTTATTTAATTCTAATAATAAAGTTCAATAAAGTTCTGATTGAAATTTTTGGTTCATAGGGTCAGTTGTGCAATCTAGCTTTCTCATTATGTTCTATATATCTATGTATCTGCTACTGCTTTAGGGGAGTGAGTGATTGTCACTGTGAAAACATCACAGCACACAGTGCACCACAACAAAATGTGACCTATGCATTTAACCCATCCTTGTAGGAGCAGTGGACAACACTCAGGGAGCAGTGCCTGGGAACTGTACTTTTTCATGGGCACCTCAGTGGTTCTTGTAAAGGTCTGGGAACCATTTGTAACCATTTCTGTTTTACATATTACATAAAATTTAACTTTCCAAAAATCTTTGGGATGTGTAAAATGTTAATTAAAAACATGATGTAATGCAAATCAGGTAATCTCACATTTTATTGTTTTATGAGAAAATATATGCTCATATTAGATAGTTTGTAGATGATTTGAAAAGTTGTGTAATGCTAAAATGAACTAAAATAAACCAAAAACACTACAATTGTAATGAATCTGGGGATTTCTTCATCTACAGTACATTATGTAATCAAAAGACCAATAGGCACCACTGCATTAAACCAGACAGGATTCTGTAATGGAAATCACTGCATGGGCTCAGGAACACTTCCTAAAATGACTGTCTGTGAACACAGTTTGTCGCTGCATCCACAAATGCATGATCCAGAAATGCAAACATCTTCTCTGGGCCTGACTTATTTAAACATGAAGTGAAAAACTGGTCTGATGGACCAAATTGGAAATTCCTTATGAAAAATGATGGACGTCAGGATAAAGTGATTTTACACAGCATCCTGATTTGGAAACAGCTTATAGACTGAATCTTACTGTACCATAGCCTCCTACCAGTTCCCAGTTCCCTGTTTATTGAACTGATGAGTCACAGATTTGCAGCTCAAAAGAAATCAATCAGTCAGTGCCAGGCACTAGACTGCAGCAGAAACATGATGCTAAGCATGATGAAGAAGGGCATGTGTAGGACAATGACAGATTCCTGACATTAGATCAAGAATTAATTATCCATTACCTGACCTGAATGACCCTAAATTGAACAGTGGAATTCACGCTGACCAGATTAGCTAAAACCAATATTGCTCTATCTTTAGCAATGGTTAAGATGAATATACAGTTGACTGGTTCTAGTTCTGTGCTGTTTTTGCAGACCTAGTTCTAGTGATCTTTCTTGTCGATTTTCTTTCACATAAATCAGTAGTTGGTAGCTTTGGTGTAGCTTCCCAGCACCCTTTCATCAGCCAGTTTCAAAGAATAAGTTGATAACAAGCCTTGTAAAAACACTACATGTTTAGGATAGGGGTCACACTATAAATGCAAATAGTGTACCTTACTTGAAATTAGACCTCCAGCATCCCTAGTATCAGAGATGGGAAAGAATCTAATTGCATATGTTCTTAAGTACATTTTAGTCATTAACATATAGTTACTGTTTCCCTTTTGGTTCCATTTCATTCCATTATGTTGGAGACTGCATGTGTTCTACCCAGTCACAGTGTTGACCTTTAAGGCATGTCATTTGTTTTAGATGAAGAGTTTATCAAAAAGAGAAGAAGATGCTCTAACAAATGTAGGTTCCTATCCTGATAGATGGATATATACAATACTGAGTTTTGACCTGTAATTTTATTTATATATACTGCAAAAAAATCTGTTAAAGATTTAGTCCCTTTTATTAAGCAAACAGAGCAAATAGTAAGAGCTGAAAACATCAAATACTTCCCTCACAGCCTTAAGATCATACTTCAGATTACAGAAAATATATTACTGACTCATTTTAGCATTTCCTTTGCAAATGGCTTGAAAATGGTTTAAATTAATGTGATAAACATATTTTACTGGTAAGTAATTTAACACAAGTTTGTCTCACGTGCTTTGCAGGAAAGTGTGTTTTATCTATAAACTTAATGTATGAATTAATTTATTTGAACATAAAGCAAGCATGTTAAAATCTGGCTTGCACACTAAATTGGCTGAGTTGGTCAAGCAAAGGAAACAGTAAACAGTGCAGTGAAGGAATTGTTTAGACATGTGGTCTTAAAAAAGCCTGTTCTAGCCCAATGAAAAAGACATCCAACCAATCAAGCAGTTAGCTTGAAATAAAATACCCTATTTATGCTACTTCTTACCTCCACCATTCTTGCCGCACAGATAGGGGAACCTCCAGACATTCCCCAGGCCGATAGCATAGCCGATGCAGGACAGCAGAAAGTCAAACTTTCCCTTCCAGGTCCCCCTATCAGGAAGCTCTGTCTTCTTCTCTTCTGCAGGAGGTGTCACACTGTGGTTCAGCTCCTCAAATGGCACAGCCTGCTTGACCTCTGTGGGTGAGTTAAGGTCCACTGTGCTTTGCCCCGTCTTCCCCATGGCAGGACCACGGTCCGGTTACTGTCCTAAGAGTGTACTCTGCTATCACAGAGTCCAGTAGTGATAGAAATTTTCACTCTGTTGAGAAGTTCTGCAGCAGCTGGTGTTCAGATCATTCAGCTAGAAAGAGAACGATGAAAAATGTTTGTCCAGGGTGTAATGTCAAATAGAATATAGAGAATATAGAGATAAAATACAGAATATAGAGAGAAAATCGGAATCTAAAGGTTTCTGTACAGCACCCTGTCTCTTCATGCTGAGCTCAGTGAGCCAAAGCAACAATTTGAACATCAAATAGTCTTTCAACAATTTGTTCAGTATTGTCATGCATCGAATGTCCCTCATTTTCAGTAATACAGCTTAGTCTTTTAAGAAAGGCATCCAACTCCATGATTTCTTGAGCAATTGCCACTAATGGCCCAAGCTGTTTCATACTTTTACTCACTGATTTTCAAGAAAGAAATTAGAGTGAAATATCTCATCCGTTTGTTTGATGTCTCCTCTTGATGAATCTCCCTCCCACAGATGCATGGCTGCACAATGACTTTTTACAAGCCGTTCACGTTACTGACAAACACGGCAACTATGGTCAAATTATGACCGCGGAGCCGCATTTGTTTTTGTTTACTCCCACTAACTGTTGACAGACACATCGATTTTGTTCGCCAAAATATGGTGATGAAAGTCATTTCCATTTAATGCACAACTGTTTCTCTGGCCTGAATAAAAATACTTATGAATCATCCCCAGTCAGCCCCCATGCAATTACACTCGTTTTTTGGCAGGCCTCAGAGAGCATCATCATAACAGACACAGAAGAAAAAACAGCTTTATCAGACCTCTAAACTAAAAACCAAAAACACAAAAAGTGGCCACAGTGTAAATGTAGATGTACTACAAAGCAATAACACAGGGTACCAACTATGTCGCTATTACAAGGCAAAGAGGTAACACAGACCCTCTTAAGTTCACCATATTTACCAGGCACTTTGTAACAGCAGTTGTGTGCTGTAATTACTACAATGTTGGACATGTTTTATTACACATACAACACAAGTTTAGAAAATCTCCATAATGATTAATAATATAATGTTACCAATAATTATAATAATAAAATTCATGATTAAAATATCTCAAACCACTTAAAAAAATGTTCTCTGGAATTCTATGCATATGCCATGAACCAATTAGTAACAAGGCTCCCTGAATGCCAGTTGAGTAAGGGAGCACTACTGTACCTGAGTGATGTGACAGGGTCTCTTTTTTGATCAGGTGCATGGGAAAGTCCAAAACATGCAGAAGAGACTCAGTCCCAATGGCCATTTGAGTAGTGCTTCCATCTGCATTACAAAGCCTTGCTGGTTCAGTATTCCAGCTGAGACAAGTTTCTCTGTCTCTCCCTCCCCCCCTCTCTCTGTTTCTCTCTCTCTCTCTCTCTGTCTCTTTCTCTCTCTCTCTCGCTCTCTCTCTCTTTCTGTCTCTCTGTCTCTCTCTCTCTGTCTGTTTCATTCAGTTGCTGGGGCCCCTGTACCCTGGTAAGCCCATGGCTGGTATTGAGCCACAGATAATAAGCTTCGACCTGATGTCTGATATCATTATTGCTTCACCACAGTGGAAGCCCAGGGCTAGTCGGGAAGAGGCAGTCTGCTGCTTCTGGTACATGCTGGGTGGATTTGTGTCTATGCATATGTGTGTGATGGTGTTTACAGTTTGTGCGTATGTGTGAATGTGTGTCGGCATGTGCTTGTGCATGTTTGCCAGCTATTGCCAGTTTGGTTGCCATGGGATAGTCCATCAGATGAAAACTCCATGCAAGGAGTGAAAGAGCTTGCTGAATATTAAAACTGCAAGTAGGCACAAGGCCTAAAACGCAAACAACATGGGAAAAGACTGGGAAAAAGAGAGAGAGATGGAGAGAGAGATGACAGTCAGGTGTTGAATTAGTTTGTCCTTTTAAATAAACATTTTAATCGTCATAACAGCCCTAAAAGGCAAAGAAGGAATTTAGACGTTGAAACATCATTTGACTCAGGGTCCAGGGGGTGATGGGTCAGCTTAGTCCTGAGAAGACTGCTTGAAACTTACACCAAATATTTATTTTTTAAAAATGTATAAGCACTCCGATAAAATTCATAAAAACAAACCACTCATGCAAATCATTAAACAGTAATAGTTAATGCACAAACTGTAATAACAGTCATCAGTGTTTGGGAAGCTACTTTAAAAGGATTGCTTAAAGCTACACGATACTGGAAGAAGTTGCACTACAGCAAAGGAACCCTAGGTAGAAATCTAGCTTGACTACCAAAAGCTTCTTTAAAAACATTAAGCTCCAATTACTTTGTAAACAATTGGACATGATTCAAAATTAATACTAAATACTATATGCAAAAGGTCACATGCAGCAAAATACCACTAAATTGTCTTCAGTTTTCACCTTCAGACATGATCAAATGTTTTCTTTCTGCTGTAACATGTCTCTTTAGCATTTATTACTGTACAGAATCAATGATGAAATAAGAATGACAGATAATTTTTTTTACCTTTCATGTTTGTAGTTGCCCTGAGATGGGTTGAGCTGTCCTGGGTGTAACCCACCTTGGGCCCGTAGTCTGCTGGGATTGGCTCCAGCTTCCCCCCAACCCCAAATGGAAGCAGTGGTTTAGAAAATAGATGGAAATGGATGGATGAATGTTTGTAGTTTCAGTAGTCAAAAAAGTAATTTAACTATTTGAATCACTACGAAAAATAAATGTACTAAACACTAAGCCACTAGGTTCTACTGCATATTCAAGTAACAAAATGTGAATGTTGTGTCTTACAATAATCTTTTATATAACTTCAAATGCCAAACTCTGAAAATATTAGTGGAGAAGCCCACCAGACCTCATTAAAAAGATGTTTTCATCAATTTCCTTTAACTATGTATGGACATGGAGCTAACAACTACCAAAAACAATTCTATGCTGAATCAAGGCTTTATTTTGATTTTCATATAAATATTTTTATTTTATTATATTATATATATTTTTCTCAGCAGCACTTTTTTAGCTGCTGCTAGCACTGGCTTCACTTTTCCCTAAAACTTCTCTCTGTACTAGTCTTGAATTTTCTTACTGAAGTACACTCCATTGTATGGATTGTTTATATAATTTATGCCACTGTAGACTGCAGAGAAGCATAGCTGGCCTGGTTGTGGCTATGTTGACAGCCTACTATGCATACTGTGGTGTAATGAACAGGCTGTATGTGGATAAATAGGCAGCAGTGGTGGTGAGCAGTGTATGGAACAGACTGTGTGCCGGCGGTGGTGGAGGCACTGAGAAAGCTACAGAAAGAAGAACAGTAGCATATGTCAGTCATATCTCGCTGTAGGGAGAACCCGGTCTTCAGGCTATGAGCTCCCTCCTTCTGCTTGTATTTGCCTGCCTGGCTGCCAAATGAGCCATGTCACCCAGCTCTGGAGGCTCGATATGTGTGTGGAGATGTGTGTGTGTGTCCGTGATAAGATCTTGACACAAAAAAATGAACCTCTGATAGTTGAACATACAAACATATTCTGCTAAAGTGTGCCTCTGCATATAAATCCCTTTCCCATTCTTAAAAACAATCAATTACTGATAATAATAATAATAATAATAATAATAATAATAATAATAATAATAATAATAGGAGGTTCTACCATACTTCCAATAACTGATCAATAACTTGGAGGATTTTAAAATCAAGTTCATTACTTATGAAGAGTACTGGACCTTTGAGCACTGGTGGTTACCCAGATTTCAGAAAAGAACCAAAATATGGGAAAACTAGCAAAGCCTCAGACAAGTGCTGCTCTCCAACCAACTCACAGCATAATAATGGTGCTTACACATGACTAGCTTTGGGAGACTCATGTGTAAACACCTTTTGGGCCTTAGCCGTGACCATCCAAACAGGCTAGATAATGTAAGCTCTCTCGCTAAAGCCCCTAGCTGGCTTATAATGGTTCCAGTGTTTGGTGTGTTGTGGGTACTGTGGTGGTATGTGGACTATTGTGATGCACCACCTGCATCTCAATCTGCTTCTGCAGATCAGAAGGTCACAGACACATCATTCAAACTGCAAACTAATTCAAACAGAAGTAGCATGAACACATTATGGGACCAGGTTTGAAATTTTATTCTAATTTTTGTGCGGTTGAGCTGTTATTGAACACTGTTGCGGTTTATGACACGTCAACTTCCGGTGTTTGTTATGGTTCAGTGAGCAGCTCGTTTATGGTTTTATTGCTGTTTTGTGTGGATAATAAGTATTTAGTGCTGTTTCTGTGAGAGAATATGACTTTTCTGTCATGTTGTTTTACCTGTTGCTGTACGGGGTGATGTCTATAACAATTTTATTGTTCCGGTTGTGACATGTCTGCAATAGCGCCACCTTGTTTATGGAAAAACACAATTTAACAGATTATTAAAGAACGAAAACACATAGAATCTTAAAATTTGGTAAGCATGTGCTCTGGCGGTCAGAGAATCAAGTAATGTTGCAGTTTTGGTGTTTTATCCAGTAGGTTAAGTAGGGATCCTGACGTTTTAAATGAAAATTGTGTTCGTGACAGAGCGGAAACAGCCACCAGGGGGCAGGGCATATAGGTTAAAGCTCTATTTATTAGAAGAATAATTTTTCTCTTTGGAAGCCACAAAAAAACCTGCCAATATAAAAAAATTCTGTACCAAGACATCCTGTTTGTCCTGCGAGAGTTTGTTCTCCAATAATGGTAGGTGGACAATACATTATCCCTTACTTATCAAAATACCTAATACTGGCGCATGACTAATGCAACAGCATATGGGCTACATGCTGTGATAGTATACATGCACACAGGCAGCTATCAACAGCGCCCAGGGAACAGTGTAGTGGGACTGTACCTTACTCAAGGTTACCTCAGTGGTGCCTGGGCTGGGATTTGAACCTGCGACCTTCAGGTCCAAAGGGCAATGTCCTAACCACTAGGGGTTTACTGCCCTTAAGGTTGGCAGACCTCATAAAGTGGCCAGTGAGTGGATATGCAAGTTAGATGTTTGTAAAAAGTGGCTTGTGAGTGGAAGTCTCAGCAGCAATATAGAGTTGTAATCACAGATCTTGACTGATTGATTTTTGTCCTGATTTCTTCTTTCATAATATAGTTTGGTCCATAATAGCACAAGTCACTCCAGATGACCCTTGGTCCTTGATTTTGTCCCTCAGGTTTTATCTGCCTCCAGGGCCCTGCAGCGAGAGAGATGCTGGCAGCACGACTGTGATGGCACCGCCGCCAGCTTTCAGCTTCTCCTTTGATTAGGGCTTTAGCAACCTTGGGTGTCTTAATGATAGAATTGGACAGCTCTCATAATAGCAATCAGCAGCCTAAGCTATGAGTAATGCTGGGACAGCGACCAAGGACACTGGTCTGTGGCTACAGTCTGACCATTCTGGTGTTTGCATTTTCATAGCGTGTGGGACAGGAGCAGTAACCCCTGGCTCATGGCCCCGGCACTACAGCGAAACCAAATAATCAGGATTATTGACTGAAAAATCGAGAATGCGAGGGATGCTTCTATTATATGTCTCTCACTCACTCTCTCTCCATCTTTCTTGTTATGCATTCACACACAAGCAAAAAATCAAATGATGATAGAAATCTGCCTACGCCCACAGCATATTTCCCCATCAATAGCCAATCAGAGGTGATTCGTATTAGGTTTGTCATTCAACACAATCGTTATGCAACGAGCACAGAATTGCAGTTGTCAGAGCTGGTTTTCGTCACTCTGTATGGTGCCCTCTGATCAATAGAGGCTAATTATACCTTTATATGCCTGCACTCTTCACACAAAGAAAGGAAGAAACAGAAAAAGTAAAGCACTGCTTAACATAAACTTTTGCTGAAATGAATGACACTTCTCAGCTGTGTACCATTAATTTTTTTTTTTTACTTTTCTCCTATGCATTTTCTCCATCTGCACCTGCAATTGTCCACTATATTAGCAACCTCTACAGTGCAATTGATTGCTGGAATTTTGCACATACAATAAAATACTTAATTAATGGAATTTCATGTATAAAATAACTATGCCAAAAATCTCTGGGATCTTGGTAGTTTGATGTTAACCATAAAGTAGATCAGTATGGCTCAAAGCCTGTATATATAGGAGACAGGTGGGGTCAGTGAGTCAGAAGGCTGGAGTTGTGGGTAGCTACAGCACCTTAGAGTGTCCCCCTGCCAGGCAGGTCAACCCAAGCGTGTGTTATGGGCAGCAGCTGATAAAGGTGCACCAATTAGTTCACACCAGTGAATAAACTTCACCTTAAGTCCAGTAAAGTATTGACAACTGAACTGAGCTGAACTGGCATTAAGTGCCACATGTAATTTCAAATGGAATTTAATGTTTGGCAAGTCTTTACACTTTCTCTCTAGTACTATAGCTACTAATATGGTAAATACTATACCCTCGTGTCTCGTCCATGCTCGTGTTGTAAAATTGCCATGTGTTTGTCTACCGCGCCCCGCCCCACACCTTGTCCTCATTCATCGTTCCCTCCTGTCTCCAGGTGTCTCTCATTCATATTCTCTATATAGTCTCGTGTATTTGTGCTTGTGGTTGTCCGTTAACTGTAGTATTTTGTGCAATGTAGCTGTCGATTCCCCTGTTTCATGTCTCTGTGTATCTTCGTTCTAAGAATAAACCCTTAATTCGATTGAAGCGTGCAAGAACCTAAAAATGTTACAAACACTGTTAATGCTTCAGAATGATGGTAAATTTACTGTAAAATGCTACTTTGGTATCCAGTTATGGACTGTAACCTATATGTTGATCTATAATTTGTGTTAGCTACACTCTATCCCTTCATCCTTGGTTTGTTTCTGAGCCCAGAACAATACATAGTTTAGTTACACTTGTTCATGGTAGCAAGCTAGCTGTAATACTGACGTGTATAATTCCAAGCAATGTTGTGTTTCATGTTTCCTACACACTTGAGCATGAGATACACTACAAGCCTCATGTGAATCCCTAAAAGAACAAATTCCTAAATCTTTCAGTAGACTGTTCTTTAAAGCATCATTTTGTAAATCAGATTTCTGACAGTCAAGAACCTTCAAGTTAAAAGAACTTTCATATAATGTAAAGATTCTTAGAAGACCCCTTAAATTGCTAAAGAACATTTACATTATTTAGGGGTTCTTTAGACATTTAAAAGGTTCTCAGACTTACACATTTTTCCAAAACACATTAGGGAAATAAAATTGTTCTAGTATGGTTCTGCTCAAAGAACCCTTTGTACTATAAGAGTATAGCATACTATTTCAGTTCTTCCTATGTAGAGGTGCATGTCAAACAGACAGAAGAATATCACCATAAAGTATTTATTTCCTTTTGAGTGAAGGGCAGAATTTCTAAAGCTTGGAATTAAAGGAGCTGCCTTCAGAAACCGTAGGATAAGAGACAAATGTCTGTGCTCTACAGTACAGAAGCATTTCTTCAATCATCCTCCACACAGTCACACTGCCTGAACTTCTCTCCATTTTATTCATGTGGTGTACTGTATCTGTCTTGTCTTTGTCAGTCTTGAGTTTTATCTACTCGTTACTAGTCACTCAGTCCGCTCTAATAATGCTGGCAGTGGAGACTCCTAGGCCTCTCCAGCTTCTCAGTCTCTCTCAAGGCCTGATTCTCTGCGTTTGTTTGTTACTCATTAGGCACAAAGTTCTGAGGACCAACATTTTTATCCTTTTAACAGAGTTACTTTTCATGAGGACCCTCTCTTTAAGACTTGAATGGTGCTTTCTAATAAAATGATATTATGTTTTCATGGACAGTGTAATACAGTACAATGGATTTTCATGCACTCAATTGGAAGTGGCTCAGACTGAAATGACTAGTTGTTGCGTCACACTTCTGAAAATGGGTCACTGAATCTCATATGTATGTCAAAGACTGATTACATCACACCTTATTTGCTGGCCAATAGGTGACTATTAGCAGTTACACACATTCACTCATTTGCTTCACCGTGATCTCATTAATTCTTTACTGAGATCTGACCACTACACTGTTTAATGCTAAAATTAGGAAGGTGACAGAGTCAGACAGTATTAATTATTACTACCCACTGAATTAGTAACACTTTTAGTGACACTTTACTTGAACCCTCGTGCATAACATTACCATGTCATGGCAGTCGCAGGGGGCTTCCAGACCTAAGGAGTTAAATATGTCTACATGTATTGTAGTTTTACTCTTATGTCATTATTAAGTTTAGCTTGTAAACAAAAAAAACAGATTTTTTAAAAAGTGCACTGGAAAATTATCCAGTCAGGGTTTTTTTACCCATAGCCATAGATACAACCAAGCTAGCTTGCCCCTTGGATAGGACTTCAGAAGATGGGCAGAAGGGCTACCAAATCAGATTGACCAGCAACTTGATAAGGAACTGACAAGAAATCATATTTAAATTTGAAATGAGTAGGTTTTAACTAAGTAACAATAAAATGGCTATCTACAATCTAAAACATACATTATTGTCTTCCACTAGCCTTTATTATCCATCTAGACCAGACAGAAATCTTCATGTGTGTTGCTGTAAACTCAGAGTTAACATACTACTCAAATCACTTAGAGGCACATTTTCACATTTATGGCCAGTACTGAAGGCCTAGTTTTAATAGACAGAGTTCCACACAGCAGATGTTATATGCTATCATAAACTATGAGTTGTCCTAACAGACTGTGTCCATTCATATAACAATGTCTTATTGCCATTACTGATTTCATGCAAACCCGAAAAGGTAATGAATGTGAACTACTTGCCCTGCAAACATGATATCAGTAATATTTTGATAAGTAACATACTCTTAGATGTCCTAACAAAAATGGACAGTCATGTCTGTATATCATTATTATAATATCATTCCATATTAATTAGCCAAAAATAATGAACAACACTCATTGAGGAACCGAGCACTATGGGGAACAAAACGGGCTGTTCTGGCTCCAAGCGCAAACCTGCTCATGCACGTTTTTATTGTCTTCATTATTTGGTTGTCTTTCCTGTATTCTGATTATATTCCTAATTTTTCTGCTTTATTTTCTTTTTATGCTTATTTTATAACTTTAAAGCACATTAAATGACCTCTGTTTATGCTATATAAACAATCGTGCCTGCCTTGTTTTGCCTTCTTCATAATGAATATGAATATTTGTTGTATGTTATGTGACCCATTCTCAATCAAATGCAATTTTCATGTCATATTTTCTGAATGCCCTAATTTTTTCTCATTCACCAATAGATCTACTGGCTTTGGTTCCTTCTTGCCTCTGTATGCTAACATAGGTCAGTGGTTCATTTAATCAATGGTGGGTTTATTGCAAAGCTTTGGTCCCCAAAGCTGAATGGCATGCAAACTGTAGCGCGAAAGCTAATATTTTTTGCGAAGATTTCATCTATTAATGTAGAGACAGGGATGTAAATCTGGTACAGTAATAAAACCAGCTGGCGAAAGAGAGAGAGAGAGAGAGAGAGAGAGAGAGAGAGAGAGACAGTGTACGATGCTGTGATGTACGACTCACCTAATATATGGCTCACCCTTCAGCAAATCTGCTACTTCAGCAAATGTCTCTCCTAAGAGACTCATTGAGGAGAATTTCAATTTCTCTGTGTTATCCAGAGACCAGGCCTCTGCAGGAAACTATTCAGCTGTCGGTGACCTTTGAAATGATCTTACAGTTGACCTATCCAAGCTCTGCCCACAGATGTGTTCTCCTGGTAGCTGCTATTATGAAGCTGGACAAGATTTGCAGAATGCTGAGAAAACTGTCCTGCAGAGAAACTGTAATAAACAATTCAGATAATGTTACAATACACAAGGCCCTATATTGTACCAGGAGAAAGCGTGACACAAAGTGGTTTTGCTAGTTTCATACTGGCACATTCCTTATTTTCACAGAACACCTGCACTTTTCAAAATATCAAATACTGTAATTTGTGTTTTGCGCTCATGCTTTTTAAATGAGGTGAGGCTAGGCATGTTGTCAGGGTGTTGGTATTTTAAGACAGTAAAATGACATTGCACTTTTGACCAAAAACCATGTCTGATTTAAGCATCACTTTTTAGTAACACTCCTTACAAACACAGGTACATGCTCAAAGTGCACTGATGGTTATGATATAGTTTTAGGACCAGGGGGAACGATCACCCTTTTAGCTGCAGGGATGCTGTGATTGTTCCTTCCTTGTTTGGCCATAAAGCAGGGGTGCCCAAATCCAGTTCTGGAGGCCTGCTGTCCAGCACAGTTTGATGATTTCCCTGCTCAAACTCACCTGGTTTAACTCACCTGAGGAGGGGAACTACAAAACTATTCTAGGAGCCCTCCAGGACCAGGTAACACTAAGTAACTGAGCTGTAGTATCAGTGTGAGGAAAGAATGACATCATGATTGTTCTCATTACATTGTTTGGCTGGCAGTAGCAGGTAACGTGCTGCACAGATCAAGTTTCAATAAAGCTTCAGGATTGGTGTGGGAGGAAGTTTGAATCTTGTGGTATTAATTGATTAAGACTGTGGTAATTATGCCTACACTGTTCTAAAGTCTATTGGTCCAGTGTCTAATGGGTGTGTTCCGGTTTCCCCTCAAGCATCATCAATAGGCCTGGTTTCAGTTCACAAAGAATTAGTTATGGCTAAAGCCTAGATCAGGCACGCCCAAGTCCTGAAAGGCTGGTGTCCAACACAGATTGGCAGTTTCCCTCCTCAAACACACTCACTAAGCCTGGCAATGAACAGGTGAGTTGCCAGGGAAATTGCCAAAGTGTGCTACACACCCCAGGCTGAGATAATTAGCCACTGTTTTCTTTTTTCTTCCTCTGTGTTTTTCTTTTTTTCTTGTATTTATTGGGTTGCGTAGTTTGTGTGTGTGCGTGTGTGTGTTTGTGTTAGATGGTTCGTTTTCAATATCTGAGGTAATCACACAGCCAAAATTAGACCTTTGATTGAGTATGAAAATGCATGCTGGGAGGACAGATCATTATTTTTGGCTATGTTGTCAAGGTTTTTAGGAACAAATGTGATCTATTAACTAAAAATCCTAGCCTATCAAATTTAGCTTTCCAACCAGTTTAGTTCAATATAACATCATGTTTTCTGTTTTTGCCTTTTTGATGATCTGTGTAGCAATGTCAGCAAATCCCAAAGAGATCATTAATGCAGGCCAGGGGCAGATTGGGGCAAAAAAGGCTCTGTTTCTGGTCAGTCCACTCTCTGGGTCTTCAGAGACCGTTTTATAGAACAGTTCATCATGAAATTAGCCATTAAAATGCATTTTCAAAATTAGAAACTGTTCTCAACTAAGTCTAGTAGCTGTACTGACCCTATATCGGTGATTTCAATGTTAATAGATCATTGAGTCAATAAATTTGGACCCATCAGTTTACTGGAGTTTGCCGGACACATGGTATAAAATGTTACTGCCTGTATCCAAAGTCAGCGACTGAAGGGCAAAAACAAAAACACTACCAGGCCATTTCAATAAAACTGCATTTGAAAATACTGCTGATTATCCTCAGCCTACATGAGTAATTAGATTTAGAATGCTATGTTAGTGTACCACTTAACCATAACACTGTCAGAAGAAAATTCAAATAGAAGCATTTAATATGAGTAGCCGTCATGATGTCTGGATGTTAATATACCTGTATTCACTAGGCCTTGCAGTGATAATGAAGGATGGACTTCCACACACAACAAAACAGTAGAAGCCTGTGAACTTTCTGCAGTATCTATCAGATTTGCTCCCCGGACTATGCAAAAAAATGTAAAAAAACGATAAGTTAAAATTTTATATCATTTGGAGTTAATGGCACACTCCAAAAAGTAGTGAGATAGAATGGGGACAGAATGATGCTGATGCTTCAAATACACTGATGTACAGAAATATCACCAAGCTCCTTTCTAGCGTAATGCCGTTCTTTGTGTCTTGAGAGACTGGGATTTGTTAAATTTCTTTGCTGCGCTTTCATGTGAGGAAAACCATTCCAAGCCATGGCCCTAATGAAGATGTATAAGCCATCAACACGAACTTGTTGAGAACTATAAAATGGTCTATAGCCGCTGGTAACCATTCTCAAACAGCACTAAAGCACAAATTACAGTGCCTGTGGGTGGAGGCTGAGCCGAGCTAAAGTATGTATGCTAAAGTTATCTCTCTTTGAATTGTGGATTCCAATCTAATGGTTATATTGAAAAAGAGAGGGAGAGAAAGAGAGGGCGAGCTAAAGGCTGTGGCATTTGCACTTTAAAGCTGCAATATAAGCAGTGAGCAGAGAATTATAGAAGGCTGTGGCATTGTTCCAGACCAGCAGAACATGTCAGGCAGCAAATGCTCATTTCACAGACTGACTCTGGACCACTGAGGTTCCCTTGAGCAAAAAAAACACTGTCCCACAGGTGCTGTTGATAGCTGCCCACTGCTCTACATGTGCATGTGTAATGGGTTAAATGCAGAAGTTTTGGTGTGGTGCAATTTGTGTGTGATTTAGTATGTTCACAATGACAAATCAAAAGTCACTACCTAAAGAAGTTAAGGACCCAAACTGCAGTGCTGCATTAGAGCTTCCGTCACTAATACAGCGTTAAGTAAATTAATATTATTAGTTACAGTCTCTCAAAAGTAATAAATTACCTGTTACTGCATATGAAAAGTAATTAGTTGCTAGAGAAACTTCTGTGGTACTTCTATACATTGCTATATTGTTTGTGTTATATTTAAGACATTGATCTGAGCAGTGAGTTTCTAATACAGGGCTTCCATAAGGAGAACTAAAAATGGTTAAACCAATACACTGTATTGATGTAATTTCCATTTATTTTATTATTGATGTATGTTTTGAGAGAGAAAATTACCCAAACTTGTTTTCACTGATCACACTAAGCCAGACTAAAAAAGGGGGAAACGGCTTTTTGGTCAATTTTAAAAGCACTGTTGTCACACAAGAAGGAAGTATTGAGCAGCGAACCCCTTTAAACTTCAGTAATTGTAATTCCATTTTCTAAACCTCTTCTTCTGATTCCGGGTCGCGGGGAAGCTGGAACCAATCCCAGGTGACTGTGGGCCGAAGGCGGGGTTCACCCAGGCAGGAGGCCAAACATCACAGAACAACACATAGAAAGACAACCATTCATACACACATTCACACCTACAGGCAATTTAGAGAATCCAATCAACCTACTGCAGCCTTTAGACAGTGGGAGGAAACCGGAGAACCCGGAGGAAACAAACACGAACACGGGGCTTGCAAACTTGTAATTTTGTTAGTTAATTTGTGAAGATAACTAGTTATGTTACTTGTCACTGCCAAAAGTAGTGGAATTAAAGTTACGTGTTACTTTGTAACATTTTACTTCCAAAACTGACTAACACCATTTGCACATTGTTACTGAGGTTTATCAAGGACAAAGCTGCTCATGCGTATGCTTAACAAGTGTTTTGAAACATGCCCATTAACATTTTCCGGCTTTAATTAGTGATAAAATCAGTGGTCTGCCATCCATAGAGTCAGCTGGTCAACAAACCAAACACTTTTGATTACTTAAATGGAGGGCAGCGGACCTAATATCAAGGGTGATTACCGATGGTCATTCACTATCATGCAATAGATGTGTTTTTTCCAGGCCGGTGGTGTCATTGCTGTTTGTATTGATCTGAATTGGGACATGCACATGGACCTGATGTTGATGGTGCTTATTGTCTTCCCCACAAATGCAGAATGCTTATGTTGCATTTTGGGTTTGGGACTGTTGACTACTTGAACTTTCCCTAAGAATTAAAAACTTTTCTTAGGTTAGAGGAAAATTCCAAGAATATTCCAGATTAATACATTACCAGTCGCCCAATTATCCAGTTTGTCCTTGTAATTTAAGAAGTGTCATTACAGTGAATATTCTAAATGTTAAACTGCACAAACAATAGGTCACCAAAAATCTTACTAAACATGTTAATGTCATGTTTTGGTTCATTATCTTACTCAAGTTTATTTGTATAGCGCTTTTTACAACTGACGTTGTCACAAAGCCACTTTACAGAAACCGGGTCAGAGCCCCCAAAGAGCAAGCCAAGGGCGACAGAGGCAAGGAAAAACTCCCTAGCAGTAGGAAGAAACCTTGGGAAGAAATCTTGTCTTTTACTCTCTATTGTGATAGTGATATAGAGTACTACCTCCTGCACTACAGTATTATGCTAATAATGCCCCAGAGGGTGTAGGAACAATGTGTTCCAGCTCTGCCTTTGTTCACAAAGAGGGGTTTGTAAGGCATTAACAGAATTTGGGCCACCTGTGGGAATTGTTTGCATTAACCCTTTAGTGTTCTGGTCAATTATTTGGTCGAGCGTATTTTGAGTCCCAATATCTTATTAAAACATGCCTAGAACTTAAAGCAACCTGACTGTTCCATCTCTACCACTTTGTGCATCAAAGCATATCAACCTCTATTAAAAAATCATGAAATGTCACATTATTAAAATGCTTTCCTTCTTCTTCTGCTGTTATTTCTATTTAAAGTTTCAGCTTCTTCCATTAAAAAGCAGTGGTTGCACTAATAAGGGAGGATTTCACGTGTAAATTACATTTTTGGTGCCATTATTTTGATTTAGTACAAAGCACCCATGTCCAACACTAAAGGTATATGTCAAATTCTGTAAATGCAAATGTATTTTTTTTTCAACAT
>JBBPDA010000126.1:26921646-26934313 GCA_037974385.1 Arnoldichthys spilopterus | reverse complement strand
GGGTTAAATGCAGAGGTTGCATTTCATTGTGGTGATTGAGTGTGTTCACAATGACAAATAGTCACTTTCACTTCACTTACCCTGACCCTGAGCCAGGAACAATATGCAGGACTAGAGCCTGGGTTAAGATGATAGTAGGACTAATTAATGCAAACTCAGGAAAGCACAGAAAGGGCATGGGGCACTATTGTAGGTTGTTCTCAATAATGTTGCCCCAGTTATAGGAGAGCAACACCCTGTCTTTTAAATGAGTGACCCTGAGGAAGATTACATTTTGCATTTACAGCATTTGGCAGATGTTCTTACCCAGAGGGATGCACAAGGGTGCTTTCAAGTTTACAAAGAAAAGCTGTCACACCAGTAAACCTAGATTTAGATTAAGAGCTGCTAGCCAACAAAGACTCTACCCGAGTTGAGGCTAATTCTTTCCCCACAAAAGCCTTTTTTAATAGAACCTACAGTTAGTAGTGTGTTAGTTTTGTTGGGACATGTAGTTATTGTCCTGAGTGCTGTGTAAAGAGTTGGGTCTTCAGTCTCCATTTGAAGACAGTGAGGGACTCTGAGGTTCTAACTGTTAAAGGAAGTTTATTCCACCCCAGAGCCAAAACTGAGAAGAGCCTCGACGTCTGTCTTCGATGTTTGGGAAGGGGGGTGTCCATTCGGCCTGACGGTGATGCTCTTAGAGGGTGAGCTGTTATCTGTGGTGCAATCATTGCATATAGGGAAACAGGAGCTTTATGGCTTTGTAAGTAAGCATCAGCGTTTTACAAAGGCTCTTCTCAGTTTTGGCACCTAAGTAGTGGAAGATTATCCGTACACCCTGCAGATGTAATGAATGGAAAAACCGTCCAAGACGTAATTTTTCATAATCATTTCACAGATGAAGCCACCCACACCCTCTAGAACGCAAATAAAGAACATTCAAGTGTCAGCTGGTGTTCTTGATCTCAAAATAAATCTCATCTGAGGCTGCCATGACCCCTGTCAGCCCATAGAGGGCAGACTGACATCTCTTTTGATTATTTAAATCACACACACACACACACACACACACACACACACAAACACACACCATCTTATGTAGGCTCTTGTGTCCTGCAGCCACTGGTCACCCAGTATATATAGCTCTTGTGTAGTGGTGGTGGTAGTGACCCTCCACCATTTTTACTGGGCTCTTCTTTCCTTGTGTTGGCTGAAAAGAACTCGTAGAAGTTAAAAATTAAAAGAATAGAAGATTTTAATCTACTAACCAGGATATTAAAGCAGCTGTAAAATGCGCTATAGAAATAAAATTGACTTATTTGTGTTTAAACAGCTTTATATTTGGGGCTAAAGCTACAGAACTCTGAAATAGCCACTACACCATATTAAGTTTGTTTAATATATTAAACATGATTAAATTATTGTACAATCATAAGCCTGTAGTTCTGAGCAAAATACGCCATATCTCTTTATACGATTCATATAGTTCTTTCATATTTCATTTTCAGCTGCTTCCAAGTGTGGTTTGTGCCCATGGGTCTGCAACTAAATGAAAAGCAAATTTTGTTCAATAACATTCCTCCAAATTTACACCTGTAATATTAAATGAAAGTGTGTTAAACAAACGGTGGTGCAGTGGTTAGCACTGTCGCCTCACAGCAAGAAGGTCTTGGGTTTGATCCCCGGGTTGGCCACAGGTGTCTTTCTGTGTGGACTTTGCGAGCTCTCCCTGTCTTGGCGTGTGTTTCAGGTCCAGAGGCTGCAGTAGGTTAATTATATGCTCTAAATTGGCCATAAGTGTGAATGTGTGTATGAATGGTTGTCTGACTATGTGTTGCCCTGCGATAAATTGAGCCTCCTGCATCCTGCGTGAACCTTAGGCCCACAGTCAGCTGGGATTGGCTCCAGCTTCCCCACGACCCAGAAACGGAAGAAGTGGTTTAGAAAATGGATGGATGGAGATTATTTTCAGACCACTGGTGCTTGGTTTGTGCTGAATAAAAGCACATGTAGATCTTTGTGAAGATGTCTATTTTTCTTCCTGCATGCCACAGTTCTATCCATCAATAAATCAAATCTTTTCACAAACTCAGGGTCCATAAATATATATATATATATATATATATGTACATACGTTGAATATATACATATATCCAGCGAACAAGACCGCAAAACGTTCCCGTTTTTTTCCCGCACAGGTCCGTAAATCTGCACAGCCTGTTGAGGAGGCCTCTTCATTGTTGTGACGTGACGCGTGCGCCCCACGTCGGCAGTGACGTACGAGGAAACGGAAGATAAACAATAACAACGGAGTGCAGAGGAAAGCGAAAGCTGAGAAAAACACCAGCGATGAGGACCGTAGTAATAATGACAACACCTGGGCTTTACTGCTTTTAATTTAGGGTAAATGTATTGACACGTATCGATAAATAGCAGACTGAATCAGTCTCGCCGAGAGGCAGGAAAACTGCAGACGCATCGGAAAAGGTAATGTCAGTGAATGTTTCCAGCACAGCCCATTAACAGCTCGTTACACTGGGAGAAAGCCCGGTCAGAAAGTGGCGAACAACTAGAGCGGCAGCTGAAGCTAACTGTCAAAATATGTATTTACATTACCACTGAGAAACAGACTCAGCGTTGAGTTTCCGAAGTAAACGTGTTTTCAGCGAGGTCCCCTCTGCACCTCGCCTCTCAGAATGAGTCCTGTCTGTCTTCATCCAGAGAGAGGGAGGAAGAGCTGCGGTGGGAAAGGAGAACATTAGCACATCCAGTCTCTGTCTGGATGCATGTCTTCCAGTAAAATGACCCAAAATAGCTGTTTCTGATATTTCTGTGCTGATAATACAGGCTAAGAGACCGAGGCCCCACTGTAGGGACTTCCTTTTAAATGAAAACAGTGATTTACACAATAAAATATACATAGTATAAATGTATAAAAAATAGAAAATTATATTTAAACAATTTAAGTGGAATTGTACATTTTTCAGTCTTTATAATTGACAGGTTTTTATATATATATATACATACACACAAAGGCATGTTAACTTGATTGTAGAAATAATATTTTATAAAGTTATCTTTTAATGTATTATTATAAATTATTATTTATTTACTTATTCATGTAATTACTTATTCATAAATATTGGTAAATCCAAAAAAAGTTTGCCTTACTGAATCACCAACCCACTTTAGATGATTGGGGAGTGAACGTACATTTAAAAATTTTTTAACAATATTTACAAGCCTTTTTTATTAGGGAAAATGACATGATGATGACATGGAACCTTTAAAAGCAGCCCAATCGCAATATATTGCTGTATAATTGCAATAATGATATTTTGTCCATATCGTGCAGCCCTAGTGGCTAGTGAATTTTGTGACTTCATTTGTAGATGCATTGCTCTGCAACTGACAAGTGTTTGCAGCAGCATGTGGAAAACACCATGTTTGGCTCTAAGAGCCCTGAGGAAGAGTCATGCGAGGAGGAGATGGACACGTCGGAACCTAACTGGCACTGGTTCTACCTCGCCGAATGTGGGGTGTGGCATATGTTTGAGGTACGTGTTCTTTCCTTGTTTAACTTGAGCCTAGCAGGTTTGCTTCTAGGTTAAACACTCAGTATGCTTTGTCTGCTCAACCATGTTGGCAGCTGCACGATTGTGTCCTCTGCAGATTGATCCCAGTGCAGGATGCTCGGTGACCAGCGATCAGATTGAGCAGAACTACAGTAGGAATCAGCATGGCTCCATGGACTTCTACACACCTAAATATACCTACAGATTAGACTTTTCAGGTGGGATACCACATTACAGTGAGGATGACTGTAGCTCAGGCACTTCTGGGCCCTTTTCATCTAACATTGTCTTCTGTGCTTCGAACTTTGCAGTTATGAAGCAGATCAACGTTACAACTGGAAAGCAGAGGCCAATAAAAAGGGCGTTACAGTCTGCAACTGGATTTAGGTAATTCAAACAATATCGGTATCAGTGGGCTTTTTTTTTGTTTATACCACACTTTGCTATATATATACACACAATAACGTATTGAATATATTTGTGCTCAGATTCATCTGTGATAACCTGGCTCTCCCAGTACCCTGTCACTGGGAAAGAGTTAATACCGACGAGCCTTATCAGGTAAAAAAAAAACTATGCACAGATAGAAGTGTTGCATCACGTTTTGTCTGATTCATATTTTATTCATCTGTGTGCATCATTGAATGTGAATATACATATTACAGCTGCATGCAAAAGTTTGAAGGCCCCCAATCAAATAACATGTTTTGTTGAATTTCTAAGGGAAAATAAGTACACATCCTACAGGAAACACTTTAAAAACAGACTTTATTCGTTTTTTTTTTTTTTTTTTACAGATTTTAGTGGACAATTTCTATTTTAACGTATTAGAAAAGAATTAAACAATGTATGTGTGCCATAATTTTACACAAGCCACACTTCATGTTGTATTTTGCCCCGTGTTAAATTCAGCAAACAGTATTTGTGCATTAAAACGTGCAGAAATGTGTTCTAAAGGAAAAGGATGTGTTCACAAAACTTAATTTGATGATGGCTGCCCAGACTTTTTCTGTGGAAATGATGTACATATTGTATTTAATCTATTCAGTGCATATGCACATACAATATGTCGAAGTTCTTGTAAGATCTGCGCTCATATCTCCCCAAGTTTCCCACCTGACTTTGTGTCGTCTGTTGGTTGTTTGTTAGCTTATCCCTCTGTGCAGAGATACTTTTGAATATAAAGAAGTCGCCCGGCTGTATGAGAGGACCATGAACCAGCCAATAAGATCCATCCAGAGAATACAGAACTTGGACCTGTGGGAGTTTTTTTGCAGGTGCACACTAAGTACTATAACTGTGTCAGTTCATTGGCCTAGGTCTAAGCACATGTTGCATCAGTGTCATACTCTTTTGTACATACTGTAGATTAGAGGTGTATATGTCATAGTGTAGTATCGCAATCGTTTTGGCAGGATATCAGTACACTATATAGCAATATGTATTTAATTAATATTACTTTTGTAGATTATTGATTAACTTAATTATATCATGGAACAGCTCTGAGGCAAGTCCCACCCCAGATGTAGATCAGGATTAAGTTTCACAGTAGTAAAAATGCTTTATATCTTTTTAATGCTCTTGTTAAAATCATTTTAATGATTATTAAAATATTAATATTTTAATCCTAATAAAATATTTTTTTTTCTTTATGTCTTGCTAAAGAAAAAAGGCTCAGCTAAGGAAGATAAAACGTGTTATAGACATTGATGAGAGGATGCTATTTCATGGGACAGGTCACAGTAACATCCAGGCCATATGCACATACAACTTTGACTGGAGGCTTACAGGAAGCCATGGTGACGTTTACGGCAAAGGTATGTTATTATGGCCCTCACACTAGTAAAACCAGGCTTAACAGCTGCTAGTCTACCATAGATGAGGTTAATCATCTATCAAGACCTTGTCAGATTATACAGTAAACATACATGGTGTTTTTATTTTATATTATTTATAATGTTAGTGTGAAAATTGTTAGTTATGTTAGTTTAAGACATGGACATGTAGTTATTGCCTTAAATGCTAAGATGGGTCTTTGGTCTTTGAAAGGACTGTGGAAAAATTCCCAGAAGTTGTATTTGTGCTTAGTAATTTTTAATTTTGTTAGTTTGTTAAATCGTCTTTGGCCATATCTAAAAAAGTGGTGATATATTGTAAATGTTATTGAAATGTAATAAGTGCCAACCAGTCACAGTCAACGGCCATTCAGCGCCCACTTAACATATTCTGTAAAGTCATAAAAAAGCAAAAAGTGTCTCGTTTAAGAAAGTCAGCAATTACACAGTTGGCAAAATGGACAAGCTTCAGTCAGGTGGATAAGGGAAGGGGGTTGGGGGGCACACATTATCCATACAGGAAACCCTAGAGTAAAAATGCCTGAAAAGTGCTGATTTATGTAGGATGCTTCCATTGCTCTGTAACAGTAATTCTGATGTTCTGACAGTCATTGTGCAGTGGTTGGTGGTCATCAGAAGTATCTCTCTGACCTGACGAAAATTCAGTTTCTTTCTAATTTCACTGATTCAGAAATGCATCACAATGTATGTGTACACCCATATTTGTTGTAGCAGTCATGCTGGACTGTATAACGTATTGCCATTGGGTAGAACGGTATAAATAAAACAACTGATCACTGTTATAAGACCACTTTGGACATGTCTTGATATTCAGTGTTTTCTGTTCCCCCACAGGAAGCTATTTTGCTCGTGATGCCAAGTACTCAAGCAAGTTTTGCCACTCCACCAGCAAGCATAACTTTACCCTACAGAGACATGGCCTTGCTCCACCTATCTTTCAGAGTGAGCCACCCTACAAGTGCATGTTCCTGGCCCGGGTCCTGGTGGGGGAGTACACAGTGGGCCACCCTCACTTTTGCCGGCCGCCCTCCAAAGACTTGAGCATTGCCAACTTCTTTGACAGCTGTGTGGACGACATGGTCAACCCCAAGATCTTTGTGATATTTGACAGCAACCAGATCTACCCCGAGTACCTTATAGAGTTTTACTGACGTCAAAGAAGAAGGACCCAAGCGTTAGTTTTCTAGTCTTATTTAATGACGTAGGAGTGGTTGGTTCCATTAAATGTGCTGAATTAGGATGTTGTGCAGAGTCCTGACCTGAATTGTCATGCCTTCCCTGTGAAACAGTGCCAAAGTGAAGGTGTGTACTGCAGACATGGCGCTAGCTATGGCGTGCCTTTGACAAAAGACCATAATTGGGCATCAGACTGGAAATGCACAGACTGCCTAGCGTGTCCTAATATGTCTTGTATACATATACAAAGATCCTGTCCATTCACTCTGTGTATATGTCCCATATGACCAACTGTTTTCTTTTGTTTTTGTTTTTTTTTGGGGGGGGGGTTATTTATGTATTCCATTTATCTACCTCACCTTACTTCTACCTCATGTCAACTAGTCCTCCTGATCACAACACATTTGCCTGGATCTCCTGTCATTTCACACGTTTTTTTTTTTCTAACAGGAGTACCACCATCCCTGACTTTATATTAGCAACAGCAAGTCCTTTAGTAAATTACTGTACTTGACTCACCATGTGCTTTACTGTAGGTGGTTTTAGCATCAAATGTATGGACTAGCCCAGACCTGTTGGGAACAGGACAGAAAACAAGAAACATTTCTTTAACCAAAAAGAGAGAGCCTGCGTTCATGGCCACTGAGGGGTCTTTAAATGCCATTTCAAATTCATACCACATCACACACGTCAGCATGCACTCACATATGTATAATACTGTTGTACAATCATTTACACTGTATGGTCTGTATATATACATGTATATTATAGAAATTTGTCTTATGTGGGTCTGCAATTTTCAGTTTCTTTGGCAGCGCTAAGCTGATCTGAAACGTAAAGAGTGCATTTCTGCCTTACAGTTGTGTGAAAAAATAAGTACATCCCACGGAAATTGATGAATTGTTCAGCCTATTTGAAGAAGCAAAGATTTCACCCTACTTAACAGTGCCTACAGTGAAAGGTGATTATACTCCAAGAAAAGACAAAACTGACATTTTGTAGTCATTTTCATAATTGAAATAAACAAACAAAAACGGATCAGTCACATGGAAAACACCTTTATTTTTTTACACCTTCCAATCATTAAAATTAGATCAGGTGTTCCAGATTAGATGTCAATGGTTAGAACCAGGTGGAGGTGGAGGTCTTAAATAAATTTGACATAAAGAGTCTGGTGATTAAAGTGTGGTATCATCATGCCAAAATCCAAAGAACTCTCTATAGCCTTTAGAAAAAAGTTGTGGATGCATAAGAGTCTGACAATGGATTAAACAAAATTGTAAATTATTTGAAATAAATCATTTCACTGTGAGGAAAGTGTCAAAGATTACACTTGAACAACTGCCAATTAGTCCACAACTGTCCCCTAGCATATTCAACCTGAGAGTAGATGGTTCAATATGAAAAGAAGTCTCCTAATACCCCAAAATTTAGATCTGAAGGTAACTGTTCCAGCTGCTGGTATGAAACTACATACACCTACAATCAGAAAGAGCTTGGACAAATTTGACTCAAATGCCAGTAAAAAGTGTTTGCATTCCAAAAGAACATTACAGAGTGTCTGTATTAAGACAACAGTTTGCCAGAGAGCACACATGCAAAGATCAAGCCTTTTGGAATAAGACAAGACGGACAAATAAAAGTAAGGGATGTTTGGCCACAGTAACAGAACACGTGTCATAGACCAAAGACAGCTCATACTCATACCCACTATGAAGCATGGTGGTGGAAATGTTATGGTTTGGGGTTGGCAGTCATTGATTAAACTGAATTCTCCATCATATCAAGTAGTGCTCAGAAGTAATGTGAGGCCATCTGTCCAGAAATCATACTACAATACTACCACCCCCAATTCTGGAAAAGTTTTTTTTATAAAATAAAAACTCAAACTTTAAAAAAAATGTTTAGAAAAAAGATTTCCAGTTTTTACTGAATAACTTAAATGGATTTTGTAAATACAAAAATATTTAGAATTTGATGCCTACAATACACTTAAAGTTGAAATGGAGCAAATTAAGAGCAAAAAGTTTATAGTTTTCAAGGTATGCCATGTTGAAGCAATTCACAAGAAGCAGGTGAGCTGGAAACAGGTGAGGGGATCTGATAAGATATAAAAGGACCTTCTGCCAAAAGGCCAGTCTCTGCAAACAAAGATGGGTTGTGGCTCACCACACTATGTGAGAATTGTCAGTCAGTTCAAAAAGAACATTTCTCAAAACAAGATTAAAAAGATTTGAGGTCATTCATCATCTATGGTACATAATATTGTGAAAAGATTTAGGGAAATTAAAAAAATCTTAATCCCTTTACAACAAAGCTGGAAACCTTTGAGCCCTCAGAAGGCATTGCATGTGAAAACCTCTGTATTTTAACATGGGCTGTCACTGCATTAAGCAGAAATGCAACCTGAAATTCTATTACACAAAGAGGAAGCCAAACCTCAGTTCTACACAGAAACACTGCTGAGTTCTCTGGACCTGAGCTCGTCTCAGATGGACCGAAAGATGGAAACGTGTGCTGTGATGAGTCTATCTTGTATTTAGGAAAAATGGCCTTTGATCTCTCTGTGCAAAGGATCCACAAAATGTGCAGATCATGGTAGGGCAGATAGGGGAGTCAGTGCCCACAGCATGGATGTAAAAGTCTCCTTGATGCGGATTTCACCTTTTCCTAGGAATTTCATTGTGATTAAGACAATGCAATTTGTAGCTTCTGAGGCCAATGGTGTACTTACTCTCTTCACAGACGTACATTTTATTCATTGATGTATTCTGAATATGTGCTAAATAAATTACTGAAAAAGCCACTTTTCCTTGTGGTTTTGCTCATTATACATCACCTTTATCTTTAGACACTGTATAAAATAGGCTGAAATATTTTGCTTGTTCACATGTTAAAAAAAACATCATTTTACAAGTTGTGGACACATCACCACAACATTTATTTGGTGGGTACTAACCACTGTATTCCCGGAACACCACACAAGACCTGCAGTTTTGGAAATGCTCTGACTTGTCTAGCCATTACAATAAGGCTTTTGTCAAAGTGGCTCCGATCCTTACGCTTGCCCATGTTTCCTGCTACTAACACAGAGCTTCAAGAGCTGACTGTTCACAACATGTAAAATGCATGTTTGTTAATGCAAAAACAGAATAAACATTTGTATCATGTACTCAGCACTGCACTTTTTTTTCAGTATAATAGGCATATTTGTGTGGTTGTCAAGGAGCAGGCACACACCCTCACGCCTTTTACATAAGCACATGACGTCACAGTCAGAGTGCATTTCCTCTCATCCTGTGCCACTTCAAACTTCTGTGAAGTTTTAAAGGAGCAACAAGTGCTCTGTGATAATACTGTACAGTAAAATCACTGTTATTTAACTGCCATCACGTTGGCTGGTATGGAATACGAGGATTTAGGGCCGGAGCCCATGGACACAACGGATGGTCCATGGTACTGGTTCTACAAAGGGGAGTGTGGCATTTGGCACAGAATTGAGGTACTGTCCCATTTACATGTGATTCTATTTACTGTCAGCTTGATGTTTCACAAGGCTTTTTTAATCTCCTGGCAGGATGGTCCTGTAAGCTTCCCCAGCAGCTCTGAACTGGACAGGTATTACATGAAAAATTCAAAAGGAGTACTGGATATTACCACAGCAGGAGGCCACTTCAGAGTCAACTTCTCAGGTAATACAAACTCACAAGTGATCATGATCCTAAGACACATTGATTACGTTCTGTTCTGAGTGGTAATGCACAGAATCATGCGGTTATGATGCAGCGTGCATGATCAACAACTTAACGACTGGGCAGAGAAGACAGATAAAGCGCTTTGGAGCTGTACAAACTTTCAGGTAATCGTGTGCGTTAAACAGGTTTTGCTTGGTTTTTATCAGTATCATCGTCTGTTAGTGAATAAATGGAAATAATTACTTTCCCATGAAACGAAAGTGAAAGTGTGTTGTGTAACAGATGTAAAAGTGCGGAGGATCCGTCTGTTCCTGCTCACTGGGATATTTTGGACCCTATGAAACCTTACCAGGTATAATTTAAAAAGGAAACCAAAACTCAGACCAACCTTACATTAATGTTATGTCCACTGAAAATGGCCATCAAGTAATTATTTTCAGCATCAGGAAACATTAAACCATAAAATCAAACAAAAGCCTAAACAACTAAATGTACTAAATCCTTTTGATCAGTATTTTATGTATTTTCGCCTCATTGCTTTAAAGATTGGAAAAATTTAATAATTAAAGTGACAGTAGGGGGAGCTAGAGTGACGAGTGTCCAGCTTATAGTATAATGGCAGATTTGACAGTACACTCAATGCTAGTGCAATTTTTTGTTAAAATATTGTTACAGTCAGAACAAAATCCATGTTACTTAGTACTATTATACCAGATCATTCGAAAGCACCATCGAACCTTTACATTGTGTAGATTTTTATGATGAATGGACCAAGACAAATTAGAATTACTTGGGAAAACAATTTGACATTGACATTAACTCCCATTATAAGTTTTTTTGCCTTTTCTGTAAAACCATTTTGGAAAAGTGATTTATGTGGTTTATGTCAGACAGCAACGATATGTTTCCTGTTTATTTCTGAAACTAAAAAATAACTAATTTTTATTTAGACAAGATATTGCATAAATAAAAGGGTAATCTCTGAATTTATAACAGTACTATTTGTTTGGAACTTATTTTTAACCTTAAAATTCCTCTATTTAACACAAAATTCTGAAGCCAGTAAAATAATATTCACCAATTTATTATCAAGAAATCATATCATCCAACCTGGCTTCATTACCAGGTACTAAACACATTCACTTGACTGAATGATAAGGCCTTCATTTCCAGGTTCCTTGACTATAAATAGGGATGGAACCGTGACTGAATCAATCACACACTGTATTATCATTGTATTGCTAAATTATACTGAAAGTGGTTAAGAATCAACAGCAGTGAAAAAGACTCTGCATTTAAAAATATGTAATCATATATGATTACTAGAATAGGTTTGAGTGCAGCGTATTCACAAATGAACTGATTTTTCACTCTTCATTAGGTCTTTTGTCTAAATGAGGACACAATCGAGTTCAAAGAAGTGAAGCAGTACACTCAAGAAATCGGGTTACTGCAGAAACCCATTAGAAACATTTACAGGATCCAGAACGTGGACCTGTGGGAACTGTACTGTAGGTATGTAAACGTGTTCTGTCATTTGCACGTACCTTCAATTCCAGTAAATGGCTTTTCTCTAGTTCAGTGAGCTTTGTATGTAATCCATGATCACATCTCTAATGAGAACTGCGTGGATTATCTTCAGGAAAAGAGTGCAGCTGAAGAGGATAAAAGGTCAAGCTCACATTGAAGAACAAATGCTCTTTCATGGCACAAGCAGAGACAATGTGGATACCATCTGCAAGTACAATTTTGACTGCAACCTCTCTGACAAAAGAAGGACAGCACATGTCTATGGTAAAGGTGGGTGTAAACAATATTCAAATTCCTTTATTTTACTTAATTATCATATGAGATTACGTGAAAAGTATTGTTTTTTTTTTTTAGGGACTTACTTTGCAAAACATGCGGCCTTTGCTGATAAATACAGCTGCCAAGACATTACAGCCTTATCAGTAATGTTTCTTGCACGTGTGACTGTGGGGAAATATAAAAGTGGAGAGTCGGATTTCTGCAAACCTGATGGCGACCAAAAAGAAAACATACATGACAGCTGTGTGGACAATGAAATGTGCCCAAGAATTTTTGTTATATTTGACTCCAATCAGATATATCCAGAGTATGTGCTTGAGTACGGTAGGTAACTGGGTGGCTAACGTCATTTCAAAAATAAAAGATGGCAGTAATAACTAGGAACGCACTTATCTGATACAGATATCGGACATTGGTCAAATATTGGCTGAATTACCTGGATTGGGTATCGCATCCATGGGCTGATCCATGAGGCTGATCAATTCAATCCTGTTATTCTGAAGTGAAGTAAAAGTGACTATTTGTCATTGTGAACACACTCAAGCACCACAACGAAATGCAACCTCTGCATTTA
>JBBPDA010000126.1:26883004-26915089 GCA_037974385.1 Arnoldichthys spilopterus | reverse complement strand
AGTAGAGAAGAGAAGAGAAGAGAAGAGAAGAGAAGAGAAGAGAAGAGATGAGAAGAGAAGAGAAGAGAAGAGAGGTGATCTCTTCTAATTACTACAAGAAGAGAAGGATAGAGAACCCAGCTCAATTTGTCCACCCCTTTTTCTAAGCCTGGATGAAGTCTGTTCTGCTATTTTTCTCTTCTTTTGCATACCTCTGTCTTGAGAACTTTGGAATCTTGAGTCACACATTGTCCATCAGAGATGACGTTGGAAAGCTGAGACGCAGTGTCTGTAAAGAAAAAAGAATTTTCTTTTCACTTAAATGTAATTACACAACCATGTAACTACAGTAGAAGTAATTTCAAGCAATGTAATCAAGTCAACCGAAAGCGATGGAAATTAATGCATATTTGCTACTTTCTCCATTTCTCCACTGATAATATCTACAAAAGGTAACGTAAAGTACTTCACTGACCGAGACTTTTCAGTCCACACATTCCAGTCATCCCATCCACTAGGTTTTGATCAAGCTGCACCTATAGAAATGCCACATCAAGCAGTTACACAATATGTTCAGCAACAAAAGCAAAAACAAAAACTAAATATTACATGGTGATTGATGTTAGAGCATCCAATAATTAAAATTATTCATTTAAAATTACATAATTTTGTGTAGTTTGTGTTGTTTTGTGTAATGTAATTGTTATTATTGTATTAGCTAAAATTAACTCAAAATAAAAAGTTTTATTATTTATAAAGGAATCATAATAAAAGTCATCAAAGAATAAATTGACTTTTTTGATAAGAGCTGTCAATTGAAATGACTAATGGATTTGAATCAGCAGAGCTTGTGCAGCTGAGCTTCAGCCTGAAGTGCTATAGATGTTTGAAGGGTGCAACTAAAAAAAAATACCAATTTATCACATTAGCAAGGTATAAATTAAAGCTTTAACAGCAATAATTTGTTTTTTCTCGATACAAATATAATAGTCGTAATATAATTTTGTGCATACATTAATTATATAATAATAATTTTACATATAATTATAATTATACATACAAGATGGAATAAAGGTTGGAGCATTGTTTTCACCACTGACTCTTATGGAGGTTGTAAAGACAAAGAAAATGTCTTTGTACTGTTTGCATTGCTGGTTGCCAACTTACAGAAAGTGAACTGACACCCTCAGAGTAATTGCGCCAGGTGACAGAAAAAGGGAGAACCTTGCTTCTTAGCTTGATGTAGATGCCATACTGATACACACGCTGATATGTCTGGTCAAATGGAAGAGAGACACTGGAAAGAGAGGTATAACATCAAACATGTATTTACTCTAGTGATATGAACACACATTATAATGTATAGATTATTAGCTGTCTAGATCTGACAGCAATGACAATGCCCAGTCCAGCCTGTACTTTTTAAGGATATGTGTAATTTAGCCTAGTGGGTGTGCATTCTAAAGTTTCCAGTAAGAAGATAAGGAGAGGAGTTTATCATAGCAGCAAGACGGGCTTTCCGTCAGCTGTAAATCCTGCAAATAGTACTGATTGATTAAATGTAGAAGCTTGATTGTCATTCAGAAGGAATAGTTAAGGGTTTTTATCATATTCTGCCCCAGTCAGATCTGATAGAAACCTGTTGAAAAATTCCTAAAATTATGAAATAAGAAGACAAACCTAAAACATATCATCACTGTCCAAGAAAACGCAAGTATCTCCAAAAAGTGTAACTTCACAGGAGAAGAGAACAATGTTCCTTATTTTTAATGGAAGTTAATGGTAGAACATTTTAGAACCAGTGATTTTGGAGCATTTTCATTGATCTGTTTGTCATGAAAGTTTTACACAATGTAAAGACCAGCTGTGGTGTTGATGTAGAAAAAAATGGAGATACATGGTTTTGTCTGTGAAAATATGAATAGTTTGTGTTTCGATACAGCTATGTACAGAAGAAAATGAGAATATGCTAAAAATGTACAGAGTGCACTGAGAGAACAAAAAATACAGTAACAGATAGAAGTTTAACATATCACCGCTGTCCAGAGAAAACCATGTAGCTCCATTTTTGTTTTTTCTAAAATCTCTCGTTCTAAAATGTTCTTCAATTTAATTTTGTACATTTTGATGAATTAAATTATCAATTTAATGAAAAAACAACAGTCAACAAAGTTTTTCACCTTCACCTGTAAGGTTTTTTTGAAGGTTTTCTCTTCAAGAGTGACAATATAACTTATATATAAGGTGTAGCACAGGCCTTATGAATAAGCTTCTTGTGCAATCACTGATGTGCTAAATATTTTAGAAGCATGAGAAAGATTTATCCAAATTCTACTGTACTGGCTTACATTCATAAGGTCAAGATTCAAGGTTCCATTACCGGCAACACAGGAATGTTCGTTATATAGATCATTATATTATTTGTATATTCTGGAGAATAAAAAATGTAGGAAAGTTAGCGTTACCATTACCATTAACAGCTAATGTTTCGTTTTTCAAATATTTTCAACAATGTCATGGTCAATCTGAAGATATTACAATTAGGAATTTTTAATATTCACATAACAGAAGGTGATAGGAGTTTACTAAAACATGTAATTATGGCCCTTCCCTTCAGACCAGTGGAATCATTAACTTGTGCTGGGCAGTGACTTTAATTGTTGAGAAAAATTCCACATTGAAAGGTGACTCATTCAAAACCAATGGTCATAAATAGCAAAGTAAGTGTAAATGTGACCCTTAACAATTGAACTAATCAATGGTACAAAGATTAGGCCACTACTAAGAAAGATTTTCTAAGATTAAGATTTTCTACTAATTTATCACATTAGCGTATATTACAAAGCATAGACATAACTCGTTTATTTCAATAACAATATTTTAGTTGTAATACAAATGTCTTGTGTGCTTTATAGGTATGCACATACATATAAGGGGCAAACGCTGTATATACTGCTCTCTATAGTCAATAAACCTGTAACATACAGCATCACTTATACTGCACTTTCCTGTAATTTATACTATTTGTTTCACTTCTGGTTTAGATGCTGACTGCATTTCACTGGCTTTGTACTTGTACTCTGCACAATGACAATAAAGCTGAATCTAATCCAATCTAATCTAATCTAATCTAATCTAATCTAATCTAATCTTAATGCATCACAATTGTGCATTTTTAAACAAAAATGTTAATCTAATTTAGACTTATGTTTAAACATATTATTGAATGAAATTCTAACAATCTAAGTCATAAGTGGCATAAAGACTGAAATCACATTCTCATGTTCACACTCAGTACAGTGACTGACCCATACCTGTTCCCTTCCACCAGGACTTTCCCATCCTGAAGTATGGTAGTGACTTTATTCACCAAGATTTGTACTCTGTTCATTAACCCGGTCGGCCCCCGCTGGACGCTGATGTCACAGTTCACCCCCGAAAGAGTGAAGCGCGTCAGCGTGAAGGGACATGTGGTCTTCAGATAGAACATGCCCCCATAGTACGTCTGAATAATCCCACTGCCAAACGTCTTACACACATCTAATAAGGAGAGATGACAATGACTCAAGGAAGAAGATATTGCAAAAATATTTTTATGATAGAAAACATAAAGACTAATCATTGGGCAACAGTGCCTCGTTAGTCATTAACAACGGCGTGCAATGACTTACTTGTTTGTGCCGTTGAGACAGAGCAGAAGTGAGCTGCAATAAGAAAGTGTGATCAATATTAATATCAATATTTATACCAATCATTTAAGAGCTCCAAACAGCAATCCTGCCATTTCGTAGTCAAAAGAATACACGCAAAGTGCTTACCTAAGATGAGTATCACCACTCCTAACAGTGCCCCTTGCAGACTCATGTTGTGAGGTACGCCCTCCACCCACCAGATGCAGCACTTGTGTGAAGGGCTTCGTCTTGCAGTGCCTTTTATGACCTGGACCAGTCCCCTACTTTGAATAGGATGAGGAAATGAACCTGAGATTAAGCATTCACCTCCCTCCCCTCAGCAATTCAATGGACATTCTAGATGGAGTCCAACAACACTTTTTGCAAATAGCCTTCATCGCAGAACGCCTGAGAAACTTTAGAAATAAAGTTGCTTTGTTTTGGTTTTTTAACGGGCATCAAGGACCAAGGTGTGGCGATGGAATGCAAAGCCCCAAACAGAAGAGTTGGGTTTCTATCAGGAACACAGATCTTGAGCAACCTGCTGGGAAATGACCAGATATGACCAAAGACAAAAATAGATTTAATCGGTTTATTTTTAGCAGGAAATCAGTGGTTTTTACAAAGCGAAGACTTTTAACTAATGAACACATATCTACTGTGTTATTTACTGTGTGAAGAGCACACACATGCTGTGAAAATTCTGTATGCTTTAATCACATACGTGTGTACATTTATTGCATTTAAACCAACACAACATGTGTTGTCTTACCGTTTCCATCAGGGAAGCACAACCGGTTCCTGATGACCAACACCGAGAGGTTCAGGAGAAGTTTCTACCCCAGGCAATCCAGCTAATGAATGCACACACCTGAGAAAAGTCTACATACTCTTTACACCATTGCTCACTGCATTGCATACAATTTGACTGTTTTCTTACATATTCCAACCTTTTCTCTCTCATTTTAGTTTATTTTAGTGTCGTGTACTAGTTTTATTACTCTTCCTATTATTATATTTTATTGTTTAAATGTATATGTGTGTATGCACATTAAGACAATTATCATCATTATTATTATTAAGAGAAACTGCTAGGAATAACATTTCTTACCATTATCTGTGTGCTTTTGTGTTTTAACAAGGATACAAGTCATATAGAACTTCAACATTTTCTTCATGTGTAACATATATATCCATGCAAGAAGGTCCTGGGTTTGATCAAATCATATATTTTCATATCTTTATCCCACAGTAAGAAAATTTACAAAGCAAAAAACAGAAGACATATATACAATAATAATAATAATAATAATAATAATAATAATAATAATAATAATAATAACCTTTTAGCTTGTCTGAATGTGCAAACAGATATAATAAAAATTTAATATAAATAAAATATAATAACAATAGGAAGGGTAATAAAACTAGTAACTAAACAGAATAAATTAATTGTATTATTATTATTATTATTATTATTATTATTATTATTATTATTATTATTATTATTATTATTACTATTATTGTTATTATTTAATAGTAGTTGATCCTTAACTTTTTAGGAAAACCAATATTAATCGTAAAAAAATTTGTCTAGAATCTTATTCCTCCAGAAATGTCTCAAAGGCACAAAGCTATTAGTATTTCATGGAGTGTTTTCATCATTTGTTCCAGGATCTGCAGATGGGGTGCAACTCTACTGTGTCGGCCATGTCTGCTGCTCTGGTTAAATACCAGTGTGCAAATCCAAAAGTCTGGTTAGTAATTACACACATTTCTCCCTATTTCCTCTTGTTTTAATTGTTGTTCCCTAGGACCTTTCTCTGTTCACTGAACCAAACGTTACTATTGAAGATAAATGAATAACAACTCTTAACCTCAATCAATATTCCAAACAGGAATCATTACAATCTTAAAGCCTTATAACAGAATTATGAATTTAGTCACCAACCAACTTCAAAAATGTTCCATTGTTAGTGAGTTAAAGCCAATAGGTTCATTCTTCTTTTCTGTTAGTATGTTGTGGAAGGTAAGGAATCTCTGCTGTTTCAGCCTTAACCAGAGCAGGTGAAATATTAACACCATTTCCAGTGCAGAAGGAGATACACGTCAAACACTAGCAGTACACTCATGTTTCCTTAGAGAACCAGGAGGTTAATATTAGAGGCATGTTTACTCAAGTGAGAAAATATTTAAACATGAATAGAAATTAATTTGTGTTTACTGGCAAGCTTGTCTAGGAACAGGAATTACATGACAGAAAAAAAATGCAGCTGCTTAAAACTGTGGAGGAAATCTGTAATTTTAATAAACTTTATGGTTTGGAAATGTTTCAAAGACATTAATCATGACCTGCCCTGTAGACAATGAACAGCATACACTGAATGAACTGCACTTGTAAATAGCTTGATTCAAATGTGCATTTTTGACCTTATTTATGTTTACTTTGTAGTAACTATACGTCAACTATAATACTTCATATATGATTGTTTTCACACTCATATAAACGTGTGTATGTTACATCAAAGGCAGGTAGTTAGTTTAATGCAAGTCAGTGCCCACATATTATTTAGAAAGTAAAAAAAATGCATGTGTCAGTACTAGGGGTGTAAATCATAAGTTTCATTGTGATTTAATCCAGCACTGATTATTATTAAAAAATGTTATTAGCAAATTAGCAATTTGAGAAAATACATAACAATATGGCAGAAAACATAACAAAAATGTGTTAGTTTGGCAAAGGAGAAACAAACAAACAAAACAGGCAGAGAAAAAGATAGAGAATATGAAATGTCCTACATAGACATTTTCAAGAATGTGTAATGTATTTAAGTCTGTATGTTAAAAATATAGGACAGTGTATGTATGTGTGGGAGGGTGTGTTTTGTGATGTGTGAATCTGTTTTTGTGTTTATGTTGAATAAGTTCATGAGAGGGTTAGAATGAGCTGCACAGGCCAAACGAGGACACAGATTAGTCCATACCCTGGTGATTAGGCAGACAAGGCCACACCAGGAGGGCGTAGCATTGTCTCTGCTGTGCAGGATGATGCTGTACATTGATTATTTTAGCCAGCAATAGATGTTCAATACCTTAACATCTGTAGTGATGTGATTTGGTTCAATGGTTCAGTTCAATAATCAGTATGAAATATGATGAAATTTCACACAATCTGCTACATTTTACATTTAAACAAACTATCATGTGAACATTTTATGATTAAAGGTCGAATACAGCAGTGTAGTCATAAGCAGAAATAGCTTCTCAGTACAAAACACTGCTCACAGTAAAATGAGGTAAAATTAATTGCGGAATGAACACACATTGATTTTTATAAGTCACACTGATACATGAGATCATGTGCTATTTTGGCTGATGGGCTAATACAAACTGATCCATTTTTACACAACTAGTCAGTACCCTACAATTTTAGGTCACAACTAGCTTAAATTCACTTTATTTTAAGTGCAGTTTCAGACAAATAGAAATAGATCCACAGACTGTAAAATGTTTTATTCATGTGGAAAAAGCCAAATGTGAATGAAGCAATCCATGATCTGAAAACTTCCCATAATCTGAAATCTTCTTCACTCCGATACAGTTACTGCTGGGCTCTTTTGGTAAAGAGCTGGTTGGCCAGCAGATCGTGACATATCCTATGCAATCACAAACTTCAGGGACAGGACCACGCATAAAAAGATATGACACAGAGGTTAACTACAAACCTCTATTAAAAATCCTTATCCGCAGGACCATGTCTTCTACACACTATTGGTGGTTGCTGGACTGATTATGGGCCCAATTAACCCAAGGTATGCTTGTTGATCCCTGACTGAGCATGCACATTGTCCATTATGTCCAAATGTTCCCCGAAACCTGCTTGTGTAACATTTCTTCTAAAATCAGAAGTTCCATCACGATTCAATCCAACATTGATTATTTTAGCCAATGATCTGATACATTGTCAATACCTTGATATTTGCAGCAGTGCAATTCAATTTGACGCTAGGATCTGCAGTTAGTATGAAACATTATGACATTTCATACAGTCTCTTACATTTCCTCCAACTCACACATGCAAACCCATTACAATGTGAATATTTTATTATTAAAGGTCAAATGCAGCAGTGTCGTCATAAGCAGAAGCAGCTTCTCAGTACAAAACACTGCTCACAGTGAAATGAAGTCAAATTAATTGTGGAACACATATCGTATTTAATTTTGATCGGTGCATTGATACATATTTTTAAAATAGTTGAAATGACAATAGAACGATAGGCTTTATGGTATCTTGTCATTAAGGTGTTCCTCTATGTCCTTTGACATATCATAAACGCCATAGTTTTCTTTAAAGGATGAATTGCCATTGGCTTTGTTGGCTGTTCCTTAATCAGCTGAAACCATATCGATAGCAGATTCTTTGGCGTTAGTGTGCAACTTTATACAAGGACCTAACAGTCCTTAGGCACGCCTCAATCGTTTGCCTTGTCGCCAACAGCGATAGCTCTGAGTTCCCCCTAGGGGGCGCCCACCACTTTAGGAACCACTGGCTTAATGCTTTTCTAATGCAAACTGTGTGTGGGCTCAATTGGTGTCCTGTGTCAGCACCTGTGTGTCCCTTAAAGTGGTTTATTTTACTCAATATGGTGTCTTGATACTTTTGAGCATATTAAGTACCATTTGACTGCTTCTAGGAAGTGAGGAAACGTCTTCTGCCTGGATTTTCTGTCGTTAAACCAGCTGTCTGATTAGCCAATTCATTTTAAGCAGATAGGACTGCACCCAAAGCAAACATGTGCTTGAATGGGCTGATAAAACAGTTCCAGGCTGATTACACTACATTAGAAGCAGTGCTGAAGATCATGCACCAGTTCAAGCTCTACATTGACAATACCCACAAATTAGATGGAGTTATAAGACGTAAAATAAATGATGATATGATGATAAAACATTGATGGAAAAGGCGTTCAGATAATTGTCCATACAGTCGTCTAGTCATCATTGTTTGGCCCTTGGTCAAAGTCACTGCAATCCTTGTGCTCTGACATTTTTCTTCATCTAACACATTAAAGAGCTGACTGTTCCATTGCTGTCATATGTCAAACTCCATGGCAGGTGCCACTGTAACAGGACAACAAGTTATGCATAACTAAAGAAGAACTGGTGGATTTCACCTTTAATCATCATGCTGAATCAGGTGACCCTGAAACAATGTAGTGGAGCACTGCAGAGTTGAATGATTTGCCATTGATCTGTTACCAGCCCTCTATAATGGAGCTAATTATCAGGCATTATGATGCCCCTTTGAATAGGAAAAAGATATTGATCCTCAGAAAAAAAGAGAGAGAGTATATGAGGGACCAAACAGTATTCCTAGCAGTGCCATTAAAGCTCTGTCAAAATATATCAAGAAAAACGTCATTACGATGATTTAGGATCTAATGGAAGCAAACAAAAAACATTGAAAAGGTAAATGTCATCTAAATAACAAATAAAAATCATGCTTTGCAAACCAAAATGTTTACCAGGAATGACCATTGCAGCAATAACAAGAGGAAATAGTTATCACTGGATGTGTTGTATGCTAGTCGCTTCATGTTGCATTTCTTGATGCAACAGCAGACTGTGTCACGTGACAGCTGAAGTCCTCTCAAGCTAATGTGGTGATATTTATCATAGTTGCACCGCAGTTTCTTATACAGTGACTTCTGAGGGTTCAAAGGTTTCTGGCCTTGTCCTACAGGGACTGAGATTTCTACAGATTCCCTGAATCTTTTCACAATACTGTGTACTGTAGATGATGAAAGACTTCAGTTCTTTGAAATCGTGTGTTGTGATACGTTCTTTTGGAACTGACTGACAATTCTCTAGTAAAGTTTGGAACAAAGTTGTGAGGCACGGCCCACCTTTGCTTGCAGACGGTCCTTTTATACCCAGTTATGATCACCTCACCTTTTTCTAGCTCACCTGCTTATTGTGGAAGAGTGAAACTCTTCACCCTACATGTTACATGTATGTCTGTTTTGATATATAATGCCCTATGCATGTGTCTGCTGGTATCTGGTGTATGTTGTCCCTCCTGTCTCTCTGTAGTGCAGGTCCTGCCTCCTGTGTCATATAATGTCCTTTTTAGCTGTCTGATTGGACACCTCATCACCTGCTCCACTCCAGCCTTCCCATTGGTTGGATCCTGCATTAGGTCCTGGATTTAAACCCCAGCAATTTGCTCACCCCAGTAAGCTATTTGCCATTTTGTTTCACGTGTTTGTATCTTGCTTTGTTTTTTGTTTCATAGAATAGGGCAGTGATCAGTGTTTTTTTTTTTTTTTAAATCTTTGGGGTTTAAGCCTTTTCCTGTACTGTGTTAGTGAAATATGGATCATTTGGTTTCATTTAGACCTGAACCTTGACGTCGTTGTGTTAAAAATCCTCCTGATACGGTGAAAATATCGTCGCTGCTACTGGGATCACACTCTGACTGAAGGATCATGGGACGGCTAGAGTCCTCCAGAGCTAAACTAACAGCATGTAAACGCAATGAAGACGTTTTCTTTGCGCTGATCAGGATTTTGGCAGAAATTGACGCCACAAACGTCAGGAAAACGCTTAATTCAGACGGGCCTAAGAAGCCTGTCCTGATTACCCCCAACCAGTAGGGCAACCTGTATAGGGCGTGGCCGAGGCCGGCTAATATTCCTGGGGCGCAGACTGGTTACGGTCGCTAGAGAATAGAATAGAACTTTATTGATCCCCTATTGGGGAAATTTACTTAAACAACAGCTGAGAAAGATATACACATTTTCATAATACATATATATATACATAAAATAAAATACAATTAAATAAAATATTAAGTAATATAAAAAAATAAAATAAATATAAAATTAAATAAAATCTTACTATATACACAGAACATCCAGTCTTAACCAAAGTCGTTTTAAGAAAAAAAAATAGGGAAAACAAATATACAGCAAATATGAAAGTGTAAAAGTGAATTTGCACAGATATGTGTGATAACTAGATAAACAGCAACAATCAGAACACAGCAAAATAGGCCAATAAAAAGAATAATGAGTCACTGACAGGGTGATGGACGACCAAGGCTCTTTGATGCATGTGGGGAGTGTGTGGTCTGATCCCACAGAGGAGCTACTGTGGTGTAGAAAGTGGTGCTGACTCATAGAAAGGGGTCAGAACACAGTGCACCACAGTCAGAGCTGCTCCAGCAGCATGAGGGACCTACTCAGTATTAGGCAGGTGGTGTTAATGTTATGGATGATTATCCTTATGATGTTTATAGTTTTTTTTATAGACACCTGTTCGCCTGTAGTGTCTGTGTTTACGGCTCAATCTGCCTTTTACACAGTGCTGTGCTTAAACACTCTACGCTGAGCACCGCCGGCAAAAGCTGGGTGGCAGCAGACCTTCACCTTTGCTCGCGAAGAAAGGCAGCCCGGCGCGCGCGGAGTCTTCCCCACGTCACATGTCTCACACATAACAAACACACGCTGCCGATGACGAAAGCAATGACCGCCTCGCGCGAGCTCGTACCTTTGGCTGCGCTTCCCTTCCCCAGCACTCGGAGCACAGGGATGGGGCGGAGGACGAAGGCGAGGATAAGGATGAGGGTTATGATGATGATGATGATGATGATGATGATGATGGACGCTAGATCGGAGTAGATCACCTCGAGAGGAAAGCACCTCCACCCCGAGCAACAGTTTTTTTTTAATCAAGTCTGCAACTTTTCTCCACTTTAAAAAAAAAATTTTTGGCTCCACTTATGTCCCGCAAACTCCCCCACCATGACTACAGCCTCCGCAGCATGAGCAACCTGCTGGGCGAGAGGCGCAAAAAGGCGAGCGACGACGGCGAGAGGAGCCTCATCACAGGGGCGGGGGCTTCCAGCCTCAGCAGCCCGGGCACGGTGAGCTCCTCCACGGCCTCGATCAACTCATCGGCCGCCGCGGGCGCCGCTGGAGCCGCTGGAGACCCAGAGCGAGCGGCTCGCAAGCAGCTGCAGCGAGATGACACGCCAGCCTTCGTGTTCGTGTTGGCCGCCTTCTCCGCGCTGGGCGGCTTCTTGCTGGGCTACGACACGGGCGTGCTCTCCGGAGCCGTGTTGCTGCTCAAGCGCGAGAGCAACGTGACCGCGCTGTGGCAGGAGCTGCTCGTGTCGTGTGCCGTGGCCGCGGCGGCGGTGTCCGCGCTGGCCGGCGGCTCGCTGAACGGGCTGCTCGGTCGCAGAGTGTGCGTGCTCCTCGCAAGCTGCGTCTTCGCCGTCGGCGGCGTGGTGCTGAGTGCGGCGCCCGGGAAGGAAGTGCTGCTCGTGGGGAGGCTGCTGGTCGGACTCGGGCTCGGTAAGAAAGCTGATTTTTTTCTTTAAGTGTCTAATAAGTTAAAATAATAAAAAGGAAATACAAATAAAGTTAATGAAAGGAATATAAAAAAATATATTTTAGTAACTAAGGGTAACAAGGGAAAACAGCACGTTTTGTTTGCGTCAAGGGCTCTATGCATATTACCAAACATCTGGACTTTTTTTGACTGAGTGGGCATTCACACGGTTCTTTGAGTTGTCACAGTTCTGTACAACCATCAGCCATAACATTATGACCACCTGCCTAATATTGAATGGGTCCTTCATGCAGCTTAAACAGTACAGTTCTGACCCCTTTCTATCAGACTCAGCATTCACTTTTTACACCACAGTAGCTCTTCTGTGGGATTGGAGCAGACGGGCTAGCCTTATCTCCCTACATGCATCAGTGAGCCTTGGGTGCCCCTGACCCTGTCACCAGTTGTCCTTCCTTAGGTCAGGTCTGATAGGTATTAACTACTGCACCCCTGTAACACTTCACAAGACCTGACGTTTTGGAGAAGCTCTGACTATGTCGTCTAGCCATCACAAAAAAGCCCTGGCCAAAGTGGCTAAGATCTTTATGGCAGCCTAGTTTTTCTGCTTCCAGGACATCAACTTCAAGAACTAACTGTTCACTTGCTGCTTCATATCACACCCCATGACAGGCACCATTGTAATGAAATAATGCCATTTATATGTGAGTGGTTTTAATATTTTGGCTGATCAGTGTATATTCATCACATTTTGTTGTCACACGGAAAAAAAAGATACATTGCAATTGCATCAGTTCAGCCCAACCTGGAGATGGCTTATACTTTGTTGATGAAATAGAGTATGTAATAAAAATGTCCATTTTGCATCAACACAGTCTTGTCTCTTGTCCATATACTGGTGGGACTCAGACTCACATTAGGTTATTGTAAGATTATACAGCCTGACAGATCATTGAGAATAAATAAGCCAAATGTTACTGCAAAGTGACATTAGGGCACAGGCAGCCACAACCCAGCCACACTGAAAATTTATCTCTTTTAGTTTTGAAAAGCAAAGTTGAATCAACATCTTACTTTTGGCAGAAACTGTGTTCACTAACTACATTTTATTCATGAAGATGTGCTGTCCATGTTTGAAATAGGAATGCACCGATTCAACCATTACCAATACCTGGGCTTTGGGTATGGGCTGATACTGAGTACCGATACGGTGTACCGATACTGATACCAGTGTTGTATGTCTCACTGTATGAAAGAGACTGGGATCATTTTTTTAAGCTTTTGGAAAACACCAAGTGACAAAAGCCAAAAGCCATAAGTGTAAAGAACTGTTTTGAAATATACTAAGAGGACAATCTTAGTTGGATAACAAATAACATACAGCAGATACAGAACAAAAACTCCCAATATTTAATGTAAAGCAGTTTAAGGGGTTAAGTATTTAACAAGTTGTAAACATCAAAAGGCAAAGGTCTTTGGTAATATGCTGTATCTATGAGAATATGCTGTAATCACACACTAATAGGGTTGATCCGATACCTGGGCTTTGGGCATGGGCCGATACTGAGTACCGATCCTATACCTTGGCTTTGGGCATGGGCTGATACTGAGCACCGATACCAACCAGGGCTTTGGGTATGAGCTGATACTGAGTACCGATCCGATACCTGGGCTTTGGGTATAGGCTGATACTGAGTACAGATCTGATACCTGGGCTTTGGGTATAGGCTGATACTGAGTACAGATCTGATACCTGGGCTTTGGGTATGGGCTGATCCTAAGTACCGATCTGATACCTGGGCTCTGAGTATGGGCCGATACTGAGTATTGATCCAATTCAAACTAACAACTAACAAAATCTTTAAAATGAACAAGAATTACAGAACACATGTACACAAAGATAGAATAACAGAACTGATCAGTCCCATGGATCAACCCATTGTTACCAAAACACAGTCTAGCTGTTTGAGGCAGTATCGGACTGATATTGGATATCAGTATCAGATCAGCGCATCCCTAGTTTGAATCGAGTAAATTCGGGGCATCGCATTTGCAGTGCACAAGCGCTAGTTGGACTCGGCTGGTCTTTTTTCTGTCATTGGCAATAAAGTTGTTAGGTATATTGCAGGAGAGACACAGGGCACAGCCAGCCTCAACCCTCAAGAAAGTAAGTTTTTCAGCACTTGTGTTAGTGTAAAATATTTTATTTACATGGAAATTATTTGTCATTTACATTTGAATTCAGTGCTTTTGACATTTTTTTGTCTTATAAAGCTCAAGTGCACTGTTTGTTCATTGGGTTTGAGAAGAAAGTGCCAGTCTTTATGCAGTAACTGAAAATGTAATTACATCTACTGTAAATGATTAAAGAGGCAATATTACATATCTGTGAGAATGTGTACTTATAAAAGCCAAAGTGCTGGTAAGATCCAATTTATTTATGTGAAGCAGTAATAATAGAACACATTACTTGTTGCTTCATCTGCCAAAGTGGAAGCAATGAAATGGTTTATCCATAAGCTACTGGAGAGACAGACATACAGCAGGACAAAGTCAGTCTCAAAACATCTACATCTATAGAGTGTGAGGGTTTAGGTCTTGGAAGTAAGTGCGAGCGGGGCTACGGTTAAAGGTTTTATCATAGTTCAAATGAACACTACAACTACTCAAAGAATTTTTCAGCAGAACTATTCCTTTAACCTTAACTGCCTCTTGTGAAAGTACATTTTTCCTTGGACAAAATTACCTGTCATTATCATTATCATTCCATTATTCTTGTTCATTGGTCATCTGGTTATATCCACAACACTATGTAACAGAGTCCTGTTGTATTTTTTGTTCCTGGGTACAGTGTGTTTTCCCTTCTGCATAAAATCAATAAAAAAAATTACTGTTGTTTCACAAAAACTTTGCTTCTGTGCTCAGAGTGATGGCATTGTGAAATGTTTCTGTTTTCAAGAACATTCCCCCCTCACTTGAAATGCTAAGTGTACTTCCAGAATATTCTAGAGCTGTGAGAACTGTCCAGAGCTTTCTATAATCATCCAACTTTCTACATCTCTCTGGGGATGTTCAGAAAAGATAAGAATTTGCCTATTTTGCCAACAAAAAAAACGAAACTGTTGTGGGTTGTGGCCATAAACGCAAGGTTTGTGATGAATAGAGCCATTTTTACATAGAATTTAGACACAAGCAGTTTAAATATAGCACTTAGAAACAGGAACAAAAATTGCATAACACTGGGTAATGTATTCTCTCTCTTATGAGCTACCTCATTTATCAATATTATTATTATTATTATTATTATTATTATTATTAACACCACATCACTTTCTGCCTGTTTGCGCCATCTGTTCTACTGTACATATACAGTACATATTTAAATCTATATTTTCAGTGTCACATTTATTGGCTCATCTAAAATGTCTACATTGACTTTTTAGTGACATCTTTTCTATTCAAATGGCTCAAGTTAGCCATGCAGCGTGCAGAGTAAAATATGAATGGATTCATGTACTGCTGGACTGCCTGTAGTAACCCTTCATGCTGTTCTATTCACAGTAAGGATGTATTGCCCTCTTTATTGACTAAATGTCGTCAAAGGCTGTTTGGAGAGTAAATCAATCTTTCCTATTGCAGGTCTTCTCCCAGATTACATTAAACTGCTTGTAATGGTCTGTAACCATCTCCGTGATAGAGCTCAGTGTACTGTTACGGATGATGTAGCATTCACTCACAGCTGGCCTCTGGAAATCATAAAGGCTTTGTGTCCTCAGCAGACACACAGATGTTGTCTATTACTCTCGCAACCTGCTGTATGTGATGAGGCATTTTAATATTACATACAGTAAAAATGGCTGTGCCATTTGTGTAGTGAGAGTTGTTTTATTGGTTAACCAAGTGAGGGTTGTTCACTAATCACTAATTGCTCATGGCCTTATGGGCTTTGATGATGTTTCACGCTGTGACTTTTCATGCAGAATTCAGGCCTATTTTTAACTCGTTACGATATCAAGACACCTCATCACTGGACACAAAAGCTGACAGACTAGCAGAACAGTACTAATGAACTCATTCAGGTGAAACATCTCATGAACAATGCCATTAAAACCAATTTTAGCTTTCACAATGAGCTGTAAATCCCATGGGTGTGAGATGAAGTAAAAGAGCAAAAAATTGCACTGGTGCCTATTGTCTAGCATTACATACTCTTATTATTGATAAATATAGGCAGCTGCCATTTCATTAATAGCTTTGGGAGACTGTTGTAATAATAGAAAGTATAATATTGCTTTTACACTGTGGCTCCTCGTGTACGGACCGTGTAGTGAATATCATTTTAAAGTCTCTTTATAGTGGAGAACCAAATTTACCTGGCTTTCTTGGGAATAAAGGGTTTGATATAATGTAAACAGTATGTTTTAAGTGAGTAAGTGATTATTTGTCATTGTTAGGACACCACTGCACACAGTGCACCACAACGAAATGTGACCTCTGCATTTATCCGTGTCAGGGTAGTGGGCAGCTGAAGTGGGCAACACCAGGGGAGCAGGGCTTATGGACTGTGCCTTGCTCATGGGTACCTCAGTACGGTGTGGGATTTGAACTGGCAACCTTCAGGCCATTGCACCACCACTGCTTCAAAAGTGTACTCTACATGCCCCAGTCCCTAAAGAACATACAGGGAAACCAAGCAACAAAGACACTCCATTTTTAATATCTGTGATGTCACAAAAATAGTGTTTTTACAAATATCCACCTTCACCGAGAGTTTTTTTTTTTTACAGCAGGGGTCAGCCAGTGAGAACAAATGTTTATGTATCGCTCTTAAAAGCACAATCACAAAAATTAGGTATAAAACTTGGAAAATGACAAATGTTTATGTATCAATGCAAAAATCAACAAACACAAATAAGTGGACTGCATAATATACATTGAAAAATGTTAACACTGTCTGTTGGGTGGAAGAGAGCATGGGCATATTGTAGCAGTAAATTGGGATTAATTGAATTAGGAACTGGAAGTGATAAACATTTGTTATGAGATAAACTAATATGGCTCTGATACACAGTAATGACTTTTCCAAGCGAGTGACCCCCTATGCTTTAACAGTTAATTATCACTTTGTCTATGTGTCTATGGCTAATTAGTCGGTCCAGGCAGGTATTCCGTTTGGTTTCCTCCTCTAATTATTTTGCCCACTTATATACCACCAGTCCATCTTAATCAACACGACGGCTTTCAAGAACAAATTGCTTACCATTTTCGGTTTCCAAAAGGTCAGCTCTGGCTGTTTGTCAGGGAAAGAAATGTCACACCTTTCCATTGACTTTCACCATCGGCTTCCGGTTTGAGTGTGTTCAGCCCAATTATTCGTGAGCTGCCCTTTGTGGCAGCGCACCAGTGAACTGGACTGTGGTGGATCAGGGTCATTTCAGGCATAAGAAAGGATAACCTTTCTCTATTCTTGTCGTTCACAGCTTTGGCGGTATCCAGACAATGGCACAGCAAGATCCTGAAACTTACTGTAGGCCATAGCACATTTCACACATTAAGCACCCTGGAAGCACAGATGGTCACCACTGCACCAAAACCCTTGTATCTCTGAATTGTAAATGCATAGTTACAAGAAAAACATTTAGAACTTCATTATATTTTAATTTAATTTTATTGTTTATAAGTAACTTTGGGTCATTTCTACTATGCCTTGTCCATGCTACATGTTGCCGACAAAATTGATCAGGTGCGATTTCACGTTTGATCGATGATCAACATTCACTACAAAGACAAGTCGCTGACTCTGAACAGATATCTAGTCTGCTTAATACCTGGGCCAGTCACCAACAAGCCACTGCGTTCCTATTTTTGTGAGTGGTTGTGGCCTATTGGTTAGGACCTTGCCCTTGTCCCACCCCAGGCACTACTGTGGTCTCCTTGAGCAAGGTATCGTCCCGCTACACTGGGCTCTTGATAGCTGCCCATTGCTCCACATGTGCACGTGTGATGGGTTGTGGTGCTTGAGTGTGTTCACACTTTCACATCAGTGAGAGTGCAGGACATGAGGTTCACAGAAAGTGATAAGGGACATTCATGGGAGCATGGCTGTGTGACAGTCCAACAGAACTGAATGACATACTCCCAACTCTCTCTGTAGAACAGACAATCCATACTGCCCATGTGTGCAGTACATGTGCCCAATTCTTCGCCAGGGTAGCAAAAATCAGATGATTATGGGTGGACCTGATGTGATGTGTTGTGATTTTGGAGGGAAGGTTTAGGTTCCTAGGCACCTTTCACTAGTTTGTTTAGCTTGTTGACTAGTTTTTTCTTGCAGTCAGATCCACAGCATGTATTTGTGATCCTACAAGATCACAGGACATAATTCAACAGAAAGAAGTGAAGGATATTCACCTCAGCGCTAAAAAAGTAATCATGACAGAGAGCATAGCTGTGTCACGGTAAATTTAGCAAACTGAACCGAATTGAATGACTTACCTCCAGCTCTCTCTGTAGAACAGATAATCCATACTGCCCACGTGTGCTGATCCGTTTCTTCACCCACATCCCTTTTTTAAACTCCATGGCCCGAGGGGCGCAACATTTCGTCTGTGAAGTTTTGAGACCGCATTGTTTTGCAGAGCAGACAGACCAGTTGTGCTGAAAGATGGTGTAGTTGGTGGCCCCCTGTTGCCACTTTGTTCACACTACAAAACTGTCTGACTTGTGATCAGGAGCCTTGAGGTTGTGTAGTGTAAACAGTACAGCAGTCTGACCACTTTCACAATCGTGTAGTGTGAACCAGACATTAGTCCATTCATTCATATGAACCCTTAACCCAATGTAAAGGGCAGTTAGTGTTTAATTTATAAAAATGAAGGTTTTGATATGACAGCAGTGACATAGTACCCTGATCTTCCATTGGTTGCAATGCACTGAACGATCTCCTAGTCTAGTGATTACAGTGTTTGAAAAATGCGAGTGTGTTCAGCCAGAAAAGGACCCCCATTATCTATAAAAGCAGCCGCTGACCTTTGCCTAAAACACCAGCTTTAAACAGAAGGAAAGTGCTGGACTCCTGGGGTGTCTAAGGCGGCAGTGCGATCATAGAGTAGGTTAAGCTGTGTGTCTTCACAGCCTTGTCATGGTCATTAGAAGGGCTCTCACTTTGTGGCTCTGAGGGGGGCTGATGGGTGCGTTGGACTTCACCACCCTCCAGCCTTAAAGCCAGACTCAGTCCATAGAGCTCTGACCAATTACTGATAACAAGAAGGCACTAACGGTCTTCCTCCCCACTAAAGATTTTTCTTTTTTTTTGTTTGAGGCAGGGTCTAGGCCCTTTTAAAGAAGAGTTTCTGTGCATATGTGGTATCATCGAACTTAAACGTGGCTGGAATAGTATTGTAGCAGAGAAAACTACAGGATATATTGGTGAGTCACACCCAACTGCTGCCTTGCCCACTTCTTCTGCTTCTATTGAGGTACCCTTGAGCAAGGTACCATACTGCTATGCTGCTCCCTGGGCGCTGTTGGTAGCTGCCGGCTGCTCCACTGTGTAAGTGTGTTGGGTTAAATGCAGAGGTCACATTTCGTTGTGGTGCTTGAGTGTGTTCACAATGACAAATAGTCACTTTCACTTCAGAAAGAAGCGAAGGACATTCACCTCAGTGCTAAAGAAAAAATCATGACAGAGAGCAGGGCTGTGTTACAGTGCTCATCTGTTCCTTCACCCACATCCTTTTCTCTTTGCATGTTTGTTCAGAACTTACGATTGAGCAAAAAGTGCTTGTTTTGTTGGGACGTCCAGGGTCCTGTCATTCCTTGTGTGACTTTTCGTTACAGAGCGTTGTTTTTTAGGGCAGACAAACCAGTCAGGGTGAAAGACGGTATAGTTAGTGACCCCTTGTCGCCACTCTGTTCACACTACACAACTGCCTGACTTGTGACTGGGAGTCCGAGGCTGTGTAGTGTGATTCTGCCCACAGATGAACAAAGACTGTATGATGTACTGCAAACTGCCCACTAAAATCAGCCCCTGAAAACTTACTTACAGACAATTTTAACTGGATCTGTCTGTCCACAGTTGTCCAACTGTAAAACAGTTGTTTATTGAGCTAAATGTCAGCAGCAAGCAGTCCTCTCAGCAGAACAGAGGATTGGAGTGAGATGTAGGCCTAGTGTCTTATCAAGAAGACAAGCATGCTGTCTTGTTTTAAGATCTTTTTTGTGAATTTTGTTAGTGAAAGTGAGTGATAATTTGTCAGTGTGAACACACCACACCACAGCACACAGTGCACCCCACTGAAATATGACCTCTGCATTTAACTCATCTGTGTAGGAGCTGATGGGGGAGCAGTGCTAGGGGACAGTACCTTGCTCATGGTACTTGTACTGGTCTGGGATTTCAACCAGTGACCTTCAGGTCACAGATGCAACTCCCTAACTATTACACCACCACTGCCCATAAAAGTGAGTTTGTTTTTTCATGCACAAAGAGCATTATGTTGATTTATATGTCCTTGTTCTGTCAGTAATGCCGGTTCTCAAAGCAACCCATTATGTTTTATACTAGAAACTCCAAATACCTAGTGACACTAATCAAACTGTGGAACAGTAAAACTTGAATGGAAAAACGTATGTTTACACTATGGGTGTTAAAATGAATCAATCCATATAGATGCATCAACCAAAAAAGGACACAATCCAATGTATCAATGCAACATAAAAATTGATGTTAATTAATTGTGTTCATTCCACAATTTCACATTATGATTTGTTTGCATGTGTTGAGATCATAGAAATGTAGCAGATGAAATAGCATGTGAAATATCATCATACTGTATATTGACTTCAGACCCCAGTATTTAACCGAATCACGGCAAATTTTAAGATATCGAAAACTGATTGGATCTTTGACTAAAATAATTGCATTAGATTGAATTGAATTGAAAGGAAACTTGTGATTTACACCCATAGTTTTGACTGCAGGTACCAGTATCGGCAGATTCAGGTATCAGGGAGGACAAAAAGAATGGCTTCTATCCAGCCCTGTTACACATCTAGCCCGAAAATACACACACTCACATTGTGCTACATTTTTAGCAGTGTGTTTATTGCAGAGTTGCAGAGACCAATATTGCGATAACGATGTGCAGATGATATATTGTGCGGCTTATATGAGTGATTTTTTTTTACATTTAGGTGTATTTTACTCGTATTACGAAAATATCAAAAACGAATGCATTTGCTCACCGCTATAGGAGGACGTTTTTGATATCCACTTATTCCTGCTCACCTTTTTCTTCACAGAAGGGGACTGTGAATTTCCCTGGGGAGAGCAATTACTGCAGTCCATATTCTTGCATTGCCTGCATATAATATTGTGTAAACTGCCTCTGTGGGACTTACCCCTGCCCACGCATTGTCAAACACTGAGCTTCGCCTTTTGTAACCATTTGTACCCACTTACTTCTAAGCAGCTGGAGCTGATATTTGTGCTAGAGATGAACTCTGTTGATTTTGAGATCACTTTAATAAGTTGAAGGTTAACCTCTTATGACTTTCTGTCACAGCATGTGAAATACTGTGAGGTAAGGCTGCAAGAAAATGGACAATATACTAGTGTTGTGATTATATTCCAGTATAATGCAATTTTATTGATCCAGAACTTATTATTGTTTAAAGCTGTAGGTCAGGGGTCTGCAAGTCTGGTCCTGGAGGGCAAGTGTCCAGCACAGTTTGGTAGATACCTTCTTCAAACACCATCACTAAGCCTGGCAAATCGCAAAGGAGTTGTGTTAGAGCAGGGAAATCACTACTATGCTGGACACCACCCTCCAGGACAGGAGTTGGGGAGTTAGTCATGTGTTTGTCTCTATTTTATCTAAAGCAAATAGGGTTTTATCGTATGAAATGTTTTGCATGTCACTACTGCTGCTGTACACATGCAAATATGTTAGTTAATCAATAATCTGGAATGATTGAATTAATAAATATTGACTTTATTATTTTGATTAAAACATTTTACTTTTCCTAAACACTAGAACTGGGATTGATCAGGATGTTCAGCACGCATTGAAAAACAAAACAGTGTTATTGGTTAGAGGGCTTTTAATGTAAACGTAAATTACTGCAATAATCTAATATATACTGTAAAAATTATTTTCCTTTCCAGCCTAATGCTTAATGTGGCTAGAAGCAATCTATTTGGGTTTATTCAGTTCAAAGAAATACTTTTGAATTGAAAGAATATAAAATAAAAGTTTAATTTAGGAAAACTAACATTTTATGCCAATTAAAAAATCCAAAAACACTTCATATCAACTGGCACAATCCAATGTTTACAGTGTACCAAAAATCAATATAAAATAACTATATTATGGGCTTAAAACACAATTCATTGATGTACTGGACACATTCAAATGAGCAATTTCCAAACCTCAAAGAAGACTTTGCTTGGCTCTGTTTGTTCCATATGGTGCTAAATGCTTTCAGAATGTCACATCTCACCATGCATTACCTCTGGTTTCCACAGTCTGCAGCCAGTTTCCTTCCAACCAGCTTGGTGAGGATGATGAAAATGAATAGAAATCATCTCAGGTTAATAAAAGTCAGGTAATAGCTGCTTGGGCTAGTGATGGCTGCTTGGGCTAGTGCAAGTGAAATCGAGGCCTGCTGTATATAGCAGCTTTATGGTTGCGTCCGTCTGGACGAGTGGAGTCCACGCTTTTCTGAAGTGTAATGAAACATCAATGAAAGCTGTCGTCTCTGAGTATTGATTAACCTCATGTGAGCAGGCAGCGATGGGTTCCCATGGCAACAGGTCCGTTGTCTGCTGGGCAACGGCAGTGACAGGAAGCTGTGAGCGGGGGCTATTAATAGACTTTATAGCAAACGGTGATGCCGTGCCCCTTGTCAGATGAATCTGAGCAAACACATGTTGTTTGTTCTCCTGTGTAAATATCATGTAGACATTTGTTCTGTCATCACCGAAATCCCTCCTCACCCAAATCCTACTGCTTATGTCTTTATCCCAGACTGTCTGAAGCAAATTCTGTTGTTTTTTATGTCATATCCTGGTGTTTTTCTAAAATATATTTTGCATATAGTATCTGAGCATAATATAACACCTTTGTGCCGTAATTGGAATGAGGATGAGTGTGACTCCTTGGCCGGTCATGTCATTACTTTGTAGAGACTATCATCTAATTGACAATATGGCAATAAGCACTGATATATTGTGCAGCGATGTGTTTTAGTCTAAGTGCTAGGTGAACTCAATTCACTCTGCAAACCACAGGTTATTATGGGGCGGTTGCAGCCTAAAAGGTTGGAGTGGTAGGATGTAACTGAAGGGTCACTGATGCGATTCCTGGAACCTGGCAGCAGGCTGAAGTGCCCTTAGGCAAGGCACCTAACCCCCAACTACGGATGCACTAATTTGATTCGTATATCAGTCTTAAATAGCTGGATCAGGTATCGGCAACATGGGGCTGATCTATTCAATTAAATTCTGTTAAGTTTGTGCACATGCGCATACAAGCTGTAATTCTTGTTGCTGGTGGACGATTATTGTTTTAGTAATGAATAATTCAGGTAATCGGTTTATGTACATTTTATGTACAAAATGTACTTACTACATTTTGCCTGATGTTGCCTTACACATCCCAATCTCTTCCACACAGTGAGACATACAGCTTATTCATTAAACACTGGTATCAGATCAGTACTCCGTATCGGCCCAAACCCAAAAGCCTATGTATCTGTATCAGTTCTGGGGCATTGCATTGGTGCATCCCTACCCCCAGCTGCTCCTAAGGTGTTTGATGTTGGGTGCCTATTGCTCCAGATGTGTGAGCTTGCTGCCTCAGAGGGTAAGATGAAGAAACTACATTTCACTACATGATGAACTTGTATAACTGTGTAAAGATGCAGTTGAACCTTTTCCTGTTTGCATATTATGGGGACACAACAGGTTTAATGTTTCATGTGATATAGGTTTAATCATACTGTATTGCATTGTGCACATTTCTTGCAAAGCATGTTGTAACAGGCTGTAACACTAAGTGCTAGATGATGGTTAACCTTTAGCCCTGTGGTGCTATAGTTATCACTGATAACGACAGCAGCATGCTGTAATTTTATGAATGAAGATAATGTTGTTAATATTAATTAATTTATTTGTGTTAAATGAAAATCTCATATTTTGTCATTTTGAAAACACTCAATCTCACAAAGTGCACCACAACAAAATGTGACCTCTGCATTTCGCCCATCACATGTTCGCATGTGGAGCAGCCGGCAGCTATGAGAAGCACCCAGGGAGCAGTGTAGTGGGATGGTATCTTCCTCAAGGGCACATTAGTGGTATCTGGTTCAGGACTTGAACCTGCACCCTTTCCTTCACAAGGGCAAGACCTCGTTCTCTAGGTCACCACTGCCCACCATAGAAGAGTGTATTTATAAAAGTTCTGTATTTTTTTAATTTGATGAATTTAGTAAAAATACATTGTTGTGGGGAAAAAAGATCCATTGCTGCTTTGCCATGTTTTTGCCACTTTCCAAATAGGTAAAATGGTCAGAAATGCAGATTTGAATCTGTTGCTACATAATGTATATTAAACACAAGTGTAATACACTGTGCAATTATGTATTTATGTAATCATATTTAAATAGACTATCAAAAGCAAATAGTGTAGCAAAACAGTTCAAAGAATTAGCACATTAGGTGTTTCCTGTGCATTTCGCATCCCTAATGCTGTTTCAGAGACCCCCTCGTTTGGATGGGTGAGACACTGTCAACTTTGTGACACACTTTCAATGTTTCGGAGATTTATGCGCAGGTACATGGCTAGACTAATAAATTGAAAGTGATTTATTGATCTGCTGGAGGCGCTTTGCTCTGTCTCATAAAATGCTGTGGGCCCGGCCCTTGCCTTTGCCAACCAGAGGACATGTTTCAGGAGTAGGCTTTTTAATAAGAGCTAAAATTCCACTCCAGCCGTCTCCCCAGGTAATGGCTTTCATTTTGGGATAAATCACATTTATATTCCTCCTGGGGCTTGCACTGTGTCCTCATAATGTTTTAATGTGTTTTCTCTCAAATAAAGCCATTCATTACATCTGAATGGAGGCGTGGGATGTGGCTGTGCAGTATTTGTTCACAGATAAGCTATATTTTCATGGCTGTTTAAAGCCACACTCCGGCATTTATAAAGCCATTCTGTTCACTTAGGATGTATAATGTATAGGGAAGCACCCTTCCAATACTGATATCGGATACTGGCTAAAATTGTTTGCTCAGGTATCCATAACAATGGGCCGATCCATTGAGCTGATCTATATAGTTCAATTCTGTTATTCTATGTTTATGTACATACAGGCGCTAACTTGTTCATTTTTCAGATTTATTTTACAAAGTTGCTGGTGCACGATTATCAATTACACACTGGTATCAGATCAGTACTCGGTATCAGCCCATATCCAAGGCACCGGTGTCCGTATTGGAATGAAGAAGTTGGATCACATCCCTAATAGTGTATGGTGTATTCAAAAAGACCTTTGCTTTTTGATGGATCCAACTTTTAAAGCATTTAACCCCTTAAACTACATATTTATCATTTGGTTATTTATCATAAGAACTATTCTTCTGTAACTGTTATTAGTTACTTTTTTATCAAACTTAGATTAAACTTATAGTACATTTCAGAACTGTTCTTCACACAATTGAGATCTGACTTATTTTCAAGAGCTTTGCCAATGAATGTTGGAAGGAAAAAGTTCTGCCAAGTGATCCCTCTGGTGTCTTCCGAAAGCTCAGTTCTGGGGCTGCCACTTCGTCTTGCTGAAATCCCTGATTGTGCATTTAATGAGCACGGCGCCAATTTAGAGAAACGGTCTCTGTCATGTTTAACATAAATTTCCATCTCTTCTTCTCTCATGCAGGTCTCAACTCCATGACTGTTCCCGTCTATATCGCCGAGGCCTCCCCTCCACATCTGAGAGGACAGCTGGTCACCGTCAACACGCTCTTCATTACCGCTGGCCAGTTTGTGGCAAGCCTCATTGACGGGGCCTTCAGTTATGTTCACCATGGAGGATGGAGGTTTGGATTGTTTTCTTACATCATAATACAACTTCACTATCAAAACAGAAAAGATTTGCTTTCATACAAACAATTATCAGTTTTAGGATAAAAATGGGTTGGAGGAGGAAGACATGGCTCATGTTTGTATCATGTAAGGGGCGGAGTCTCATTCAGTATCAATACCAATGCCTACACCTATGGTCCTGACCTGAAGGTCACTGGTTCAAACTACAAACTGGTACTAGTACCATGTACAAGGTACTATCCCCAAACACTGCTCCCCGGGCACTGCCCACATCAGCCGCCCACTGCTCTTTCATATATGGATTAAATGAACAGGCCACATTTCGTTGTGGTGTGTTCACAATGACGATCACTCACACACCTGGACTTTAAGGCTAATGTTTGAATACTCGCACATAACTTCAGCAGAAACTGTTCCCACTAACAACAGACTGTAACTGATGCAAATTTGACTCTGAGACTGTACATCAGTGAAAAGGCTGCACACTTCTACCTGTCATTGTTAGTCATTGCCATATTGCAGATTACACTTGTATTATCTTTTGCTATCTGGTGGAGACATTAAGTCATTATTATGAGACAGTGAGTCATAATTATGAGATACTATGCCATAATCATAAGAAAGTCATAATTATGAGAGTCATAATTGTGAGAAATTATCTCATTATTAAATTTTAAATGGCAGAAACATACAATTGAGATTTTGCAAATAACAATATTTTATACATATGTATCATACCCCAATGAAAATATTATACTGTAACGATCATGCCCTCGTGTTCCATGTGTCTATGTTGTTTTGATTTCTACCACGTGTCTTGTCGTCATGTGTAGTGTATAGCCATGCCCCCACCTGTGTCCCATGTGTTGTTAATTTGTTAGTCAGGTGTCGTCTATTTCTGGGTCCTATTAAGTCTCCGTGGTTTGATTTAGTGTCGTGGTTTGTCTGTTCTATCTACCCTGTTAGTCTTCATGCGTTTGGTCGAGCTCCATGTTTATGCTTTGTGTTTATTTTCTAAGTGTAGTGTTTGTGTCTTTTATTAAATAAATCAGTGTTTTCGTTTTAAAACGTCGTCGTCGCCTGCGCTTACTGCCAACCCAACCCACAATCCTGACATATACTATATTCAATATATTTATAATATACTATAAATATGTGTTGAGGACTTCCTACTTCAGTAGTAAGGGTACTGCCCAGACCATTTTCTAGAGTATCCCATTGTCTGATCCTTTTTATTCAGACAGTCAAATTTTATTTTTCTACATGGTGTAGTTTGGTACTGAACATTGTAACACTACAGAGGGGATCTCATTTGAAAAGAAATGTCAAAAACATGACAACCCTACGTTGATGCTTCTATTTTTGTGTTCTTTCTCTTTTTTTTTAACTTGCCTTATTTGCTCAGGCTGAGAGTCTAGCACTCTACTGGCTTTCTTAGTGGGATGCAAGGATGAAGTTGTCATGGTTTGTGGTGAATGAATGACTCATGCTGTAATGGATCCCTGTACTGCAGTGGTTTATAAGCTTGAGTGTGATGCGCACAGAAATTGCTCTGACTGAATCATTTGAGTAGCTCTGTCATAGTGGAAGAACGTTTACTATGTCAAATAGCAGAGGACCAGCAAACCAGCGTATTACATTACAATTGTGGCAGATTAGAAAAGGCAGAGAGGCTTTTAAAAAAGGTTTTATAGTTATTGGTTTTTCCAAAAAAAGTACAACACTTGAAACACTTGCTTTCTTTCTGAAATGTTCCATTAATTTCTAGTATTGACAAGTATGAAAAGTACCCAAAATCTGCTGCTAACACAAAATACTGTAATTTCCTCTCTGGTTATACACTGCAACACTCAGATGTTCATCAAAGTATCTTCCTTGGTATCAAGAACTGTTTTTGCCTAAATAATGAAGAGCTGAATTTGAATTATATCTTATATGATCCAATATTGACAAGTTTTGATTGGGGGAGGTTAATAATAATGATGAGATCTAATCATGCACAGCCTGAGAATTGGCAATCTGGCACATTTCATTTAGCACTCAAGCATCAAGGCCAAAATGGCTTTTTTGGCAAAAACAAAATTGGTCCTGGGTGGAAAAAAGAAAATCATCACATTTAAATTGTGATGAAAAAAATCACAGTTGCTAATTTTCCCAAAAATCGTTTAGCTCTAGTGTGATATTACTTTTGTCTAAAATTACACCTGCTCAGTCTTTAAGGTAAGATAATATGGACAGATCTCACTCTAAGAATACAGTGAAGTATCTTTATGAGCAAACCTTTAGAAGCCTTAAGACAGAATACAATAGAAAATAATGAAATATAAAAATATAATAATCAATATGTTAAAGACCTCAGGCATTTTAAGCAAATCTGTATCATTTCTCATATAAGGTCAAGGATGATGGGGAATATTTTGAGAATTTCATAAGATCAGCTGTGGTAAGAGCTCTCTTAAATCATGTATTGTAGTTGGCTGTAGTTTAGAATATGAGTTACATAATCATGTATTTCATAACTTGGATTTTACCCATCTTTCGACAACTTGGTCATGTCCAGTGCCAACTGCTGCTATATTAACATTACTTAATGGCTTAGCGCTCTTGAAGGAGGATACTTATTGCCTGTTCTGTGTTCATCAACTAACAGACTCCTGTATTGGCTGCTGAATGATGGGGGAAAGAAGGGCCATCCTATCTACCCAGAGAGAACAAGGCCAATTATGCTGTTTTCGAATTTGTTTTCGTTATTCATGGAATTCATCAAGTGGTTTTTTCATAAGTGTGTTTTTTTCTTATGTGCAGGGAAACAAATCAAAAATCATTGTCTGTGGTGATTAACCATACAATCAGTACTGATGTGGCAGATTAGGTTTGGACAATGGTTTGAGTTGCAATAAGCCAACAAGGAAAACTCATATTTTGGAAGTACCCACATCCTCCATTTCCACTGAGCTCCACTTATGACATTTATGTGATTTTATATGCCAAAAACTCTTCTAATATTTAGATTTTTTTTTACGAAGTATACGTTTTTTCAAGATTTTTCAACCTCTCTCTACCCCTTATTTATTAAATTAATGAATTATGAAATAATTGTAAATGTATATTAGCATTGATCTGATTGGCTGACTGACGTCATGCAAAAGCACTTAACACTACTTTTGACTTCAGTGTGAATGGGCGGGGCTAAGCCGTAGGCTAAATTGACAGCTACATGTTAATTGTTTTGGTTTTTCTGACAAAAAACTTTAACAGTATTTTCTTATTAAATACATCCTAAATACACATTTTAATTTAAAATAAAGCAAGAAAATATTTTTGTTGCGATATGTGGCCTTTAAAACAGTTTGAAAAGCAAAGGTTTGCTCACACACAGTAACACACCCTATGCATTATACTGTATATTCTGTCTGAGGTCCTAAAATAATCCTAAATATGTATCATAAACAACCGAAATATATATTTAGGTTTATTTTTAGCTTTGTTTCTTGCAGCAGGTTACTTTATAGAGATCACTCCCTCTCCACAATGTGTAGCCTTCACTAAGAGAATACAAAACATGCAAGGTTATCCTTGCATCAAAATGTTGTGTATGCTTCTCAGAAATATCGCACAAATCCTCAGCACAGACTGCTCTACACATACAGGCATTAACTGCTTCCCTGCCATCTGGCTCACAGAAAATATGCGCGATATAATGCATTAAACTGTGAACCATTGTCCCTTCAGTTTCTCTTTTAAAGCCCAGCATAAAGAACCTCTGCACCTGTTTATAGATGCTGAACTTCTTTCACACGGCTTTTTAAAGTCGTATACAGAGCCAGTCCAGATCTTCTGGGGGCCCTAAGCAAAAGCCTCTTCCTACCTGATCCATGAGCCATGTAAGTGTATGTATGAGAGTGCGAGACCTTGTATTTTTTATTTGGTGGGCAGTGGTGGCCTTCTGGTTAGGACCTTGCACTTGTGAACCAAAAGTCGCAGGTTGAAGTCCTGACCCGGGTACCGCTGAGGTTCCCTTGAGCAAGGTAGTGCCCCACAACACTGCTCTCCGGGCGTTGTTCATAGCTACCCACTGCTTCATGTGTGCACATGTGATGGATTAAATGCAAAGGTCAAATTTCATTGTGGTGCACTTTGTATGTGATGGAGTGTGTTCACAATGACAAATATGTCACATAACCCACCCAGGTCATTAACTGTTTGTTCCCCTTCCATTGGGCAAAAGATTCAGGTCCATCAAATCACGAACAAACAGACTGAGGAACAGCTTCTTCCCAAGAGCTGTGGCCTCCATTACATTACATGCCCTCCCACCACACAACACTGAAGACTGTACAAACAAAATCACTTCCTGACCCCTCACACTGTAATATCACCTGCTAATAACCTGTCCCATCTGTAAACAACCGGTAAACGGTGAATATCTCTCACCACCGCAACGTAACTGCAGTATACTATTTCAGATCTAGAGTGGAACAGTGTAGCGGGATGGTACCTTGCTCAAGGGTACCTCAGGGTACCCGGGACACGAACCTGCGACCTTCCTGTATATATATATATTTAATTCATTCATTAATTCATTCATTTTTTATCTCTGTACCTCACCTCATCTACCTCACTCCAATACTGAATAAATTATTTTATTGCACTTTGCATTTTTTATTGTTATTTTTCTATTTTTCTTATTTTCCTATTTTTCTTTTAAGTATACTTTCTTCTGCTGCTGGTACCTGAGAGCTACCAAACAAATTTCGTTGTATCCTGATACAATGACAAAAAAAATCTCTTATCTATCTCTCTTATCTCTTATCTTAACATAGAAAATAAAATTGTAACATCAGGGATTGAATCTGTGAATCTTTTATAGTAGGGAAGGTCCACTGCGCCACCAAGGCGCCCGGGCTTTAAATCTCAAAATAGTGAAATAAAACTTTCACAGCTTTGTGATTAGCTTTGACTATACAATGTTAACATAGGCCTCTAGGCTATGGAATAATTAATAGTTGTTATTTACCAGAAGATGGTTATCCATAGTGGCCAATATGCCCAGCCAATCAATATTTCAGTTCAAACATTTCAATAATAATCAATACCAATCCATTATTTTTCATGTTGTGTTAGTCCAGAGTTAAAACTAAACCATGACAGCTTGACTACATAATTGTTTTCTTGTTTTAAACATTATCACCTATCAACTGTGCCATCAGGCCGTATTGGCTGAACTGGTCCCCATAGATGTTGCTGTTGAAACCATGAGTTTGATTTCATGTATGCGCATATAAATGCATCTTCACTCAATGTCTGTACTGAGTGCCTGTTCATCAACAGAAAATTGCTTGTTGGTGTTTCTCAGACATTATAAACAGTTGTGATTCACTCTCAGGCATGAAGTCACAGAACCAATAGATGGACTGTCTTGCTTGGTTCACATGGAGATGGAGAGATGCACTAGAATCAAACTGGGAGTTCCTGGTGTTCCTGCAATATACTCTTGTCTATTGAATTGTTCTTTCTTTCTTTTCATCACGATTCCACTTCATCCTCTGAAAAAAGTAAATACTGACACAAGAGCTTGTTTCTTTGTGACTTAACTTCATTACCATAGTGCAAAGTTGACATTTTCCCATCGCAAACAGTGCTTTTGATTTATAAGGCAGTGCACAGATGCTTATTTTTGTATGTGACAATAAGCTTTTACCTGTCAAGGTTAATATTCTAAAATATGCTAATGAGTTTTACAATGTAGTTACAGAAATTGACTCTGCTCAAAACACAGATGTTACACAGATCACTTATGTTTGGTACTAACTACTGCACACCTGGAACACTCCATAAGACCTGCTGGTTTGGAGATGCTCTGACTCAGTTGTCTGGTCAACACAATAAGGCCCTTGTCAAAGTGGCTGAAATCTTTACATTCCCCTATTTTTCCTGCTTCCAGCACATCGTTTTCAAGAACTGACAGTTCA
>JBBPDA010000126.1:26858226-26880676 GCA_037974385.1 Arnoldichthys spilopterus | reverse complement strand
AGAGAGAGAGAGAGAGAGAGAGAGAGAGAGAGAGAGAGAGAGAGAGAGAGAGAGAGAGAGAGAGAGAGAGAGTCTCAATATTAGAGAGAATATATGCTGCCAAGCTAATGTTAGGTAACATTCTTTCATTCATTTGTATAAATAACAGGCCTAAATAATTTGGATCCTCATTTATTCTTGTTAAGTTTTATATTTAAGCTTTGAACTCTATCAATACACAAAATACATTTTTAAATAAAAAAGTCTACAAATTACACCTTTTGTCATTGCACTGTCATGACATTGCAGTTCTGCACACCAAACTGGGGCATATCCTCAAAGGAAACATGAATGTAGCAATTCACTGAGATATAAGCGAAGCATTTCAGATAACCTCAACAACAACAAGGAAAAAATGGACATTTTAACCAGGAGTGTAATAATGAATCAAACTACTAATGCATCGACCAAAATAGTGCACAAACTGTTGTGTGCTTTCCACAATTCATTTTACTTCATTTTACTGTGAGCAGTGTTTTGTACTGAGAAGCTGCTTCTGCTTATGACCACACTGCTGCATTTGACCTTTAATGGTAAAATGTTCACATTACGATTTCATCATACTTCATACTGACTGCAGACCCCAGTACTGAACCAAATCACACTCCTGCAAAGTTTAAGTTATTGACACACATCTAACATCATTGGCTAAAATGCAGGATCGAATTATAATGGGACTTGTCACTGACACTGCTGATTTCAACAGCAACCTGAAACATGCCTGAATGAACGGTGTAAAAGACTGGTCAGGGTCTGGTTTCTAAAAAAGTGGGTGATGCCTGCATGGCTTAGCCAATCTCCTGACTTGAATCCCATTGAAAATTTATGAAGGTTTATGAAATTGCGTAACCGTGGGGAATTGAAGAGGAAAAAGGAATGAGCCAATATTGAACCAATGCTGCAAAAACAAATGCCTCTTTACAGTAGATGTGTGAAAGCTGTTATATCTGTATTTGCTGTAATTACTAATGTTATTCCTTCAGAGTGTAATGTTTTATTTAATGCAATTATTTTGCACACATATCATTTGATTATGCTTATGAATATATTATATTTGATTCATGTTTAAAGTAAGTTTAATAAAACTTGATAACTTTGATGTGGTTCTAAGCACTGGGAGTTTATGAAATAACAAGAGCAAAAGTGTCTGAATATTTGTTTCCTTTAACTGTATTGTAAATTGTAAAGTGACTTTGAGCCAGCTTGAAAGAAGCCATTTGTGTCAAGGTAATATGTTTTACACAAGTGGAAAAAGTTTACACATTTACATCAAGTGAATTCAGTTAATTCCGTTTTTTAGTGTAGACTGTGTGGGTGTGTGGGTGTGGGTGTGGGTGTGGGTGTGGGTGTGGGTGTGGGCGTGGGTGTGGGTGTATGCCAGTCAACTTGCCAATATAATTCACCGATCTTTTTGAGATCCCACTCTTGGTTCCCATAGCATCCTGGACATGGCATGTCGTGACTGGTGAATGTACGGGACCGCCAAAGCCATACACGCTCCTTCCGTTTCTGATAGGCAGGATATTTTAAGCCGCTGTCAGTTGGGTAATGGGTAATCAGGCTGAAGTACACGTGCTGGATGTGGTGGAGAGGGCCCTTTAATTAATGAGGACGAAATGACATCAGCGTGAAGGAGGTGCCTGAGCTTGATTGCAAGGCCATCATCTGATTGGCTGGCACTCTGATGAAGTGGCTCTGATCGGTTGGATAATAGGGGGAGCACCACTGCAGGCAATCTCTGTCCTTAGAAAAGAGCATGTGCTCATTTTTATACAGTCCTAGAGACAAAAGTCTGGAAAAAAATCTCTTTTTAGCCAAGATACGTTAAACGCCCAAAGGTGGCTTTTCTTTAGCTTTTCTTTAGCTTTTCTTTAGTTTGTGTTTAGTTAATATTGCTCAGAAATTCAGCTGTGAGTGTGATGATTTAGACAGGCAGTTTGTATGATGCTAACTGGTGGGTTAGTGGACGTGGACAATATTGCAATATATTGTTATTATTAAAGTGAATTACACCACAGTACAATTTTTTGTTCTACATAAAGAACACTGGCCAGCTGGATGTTTCTTTCAAAAACAATATAATTCATTGTGTTAAACCATTTTGTGCATTGTAAAAATGTCTTCACTCATCATGGTATTTTCTTCCACTTCTGTTTGTTAGCTCCTTGGGGTTTGTAGGCTGATGCCAATCATTTTTATGTACACACCATATTAGTCAAAGGTTTTTCCAGTTTTTACTGGTAACCAGTATAATTACAGTTTATAACCTCAAATAGTACAAAGGTAAGTGTTTACAATAGATAAAGCCTTTAGGTCACCAAAAACTGAAATATTATGTAGATTTCATAGACGACAGGCTAATCCCCAAGAATAAGGAAACTGCTTAACTTAACCCAGACTAGTAAGAAAGCTCACATATCACCAGTTTTACAATCATTACATTGTCTTTCAGTCAATTTTTGATTATATTTTAAGACAGCTTCAGGAAACCTGTAAGTCAACCAGGTCATTCATTCCTGAAATGTGCCTGTTTTTTCATTAAATTTACATGATTTTTGGTTTTGGTGACTTTTTTTTGCATTGGGCAGTTCACTGTAATGGAACTGCTTAATTACCAGTAAAAACAAGAAAAAAATTAACTTTTCTATACAAAAATTTGGTCAAATGAGAAGTGTAAGCATTTTCAGATGGTATTCCAGTATTTTAGTTTGAAGGCCAAACCAGGAACAGACTTACAAACATACAAACGCCTCATGTTTGTAGGTGAATCATTTCATTGTGAGTGTTTACAGGAGCGCATGACATGAAACACTGGTTTATGAAAAGATGTGTTGTATGCAGTGTGCTCAACTTGCCGCTCCTGTTTATAGTCCTTCTCAGGTAGAGCTCCTCACTCTTTCTTCTCAGCTATGTAGTGACACCAGCCAAGATTTCTCAGCATGCATGACAATAGTGCCTTTCAGCCACTGTTCTTCTCCCTGCAGGTACTACAGCGCCACCATTCTGCAGATGTCAGGAGTGCGGGATGACAAACTGGCCATCTGGTTGTCCTCGCTGACCGCTTTCACCAACTTTCTGTTCACCCTGCTGGGTGTGTGGCTGGTGGAGAGGGTGGGCAGGAGGAGACTGACTCTAGGCAGCATCATCGGTGAGGGCACATACTTCATGTAGGATTCCAACATCTAATAGTTCTCATGGTGTGACTGGGTTGTGGTGTGACCCAGCACAATAACAAGCATCTTATGTGTAAAATTGTCATTGTGATTAATATAATGAGATAAACAGAGTTTTGAGCTCATGTTTGCGTATTTTTGAGAGCTGTGATGGAGATCTCATAATGCAAAATCTCTTCCATTTTTGATTTTTGAAATGCAGCATTTCTGTAATAGTCCTGCATAGCTGCTGCTGTAATGTGAATCTGAATTTTTAAATGGTGCTATTATTGATTTATTGCTTTCTCTATGACTCTTTCTCTTTCTCTCTTTTTCTTCAGGCACTAGTCTGAGTCTTTGTCTTCTGGCCTTTGGTTTCTTGCTGTCTGCCCAGCACACCCCACCAGTCACCATTCACCCAACAGATCCATCTCTGGCCAACTCTAGCTGCACAATGTACCTGTGAGTGCCCCACCACCATCACCACCATTGAAGTGGCTCTATTTTCATAATCTAATGCAAGCATAAGGCACAAGACATAACTAACATTTATGGCTGTGTCCCAATTCATTTTGTTATTTTAACAGCAGACAAAAAACAGACTTTGTGCCAGCGCAAGGTGCAAAAGGTTGTCCTAACTCTCTTAATTATTCACAGGTGTGTTTTGGGCTTAACATGCAATAAACCAATCAGAACCAATCACTTCACCTTTAAAAGGCAGGGGTGCCTGAACTGTGGTGTATTTCTTTAATGTTTTTTTCACCTGGCAATCCAAATGCAAATACAGCGAGGAAACGGACCTGCTCATTCGCAAGTGAAAATGAGCAAGCACATCATTTACAGGAGCAGCTCTGTTCCACCTAAGCCTTTCAAGTGCAGTGAAAGTGACTATTTGTCATTGTGAACACACTCAAGCACCACAACGAAATGTGACCTCTGCATTTAACCCATCACACGTGCAGCAGCAGGCAGCAGCCCAGGGAGCAGTGTAGTGGTACCTTGCTAAAGGGTACCTCATTAGTGCCCGGGCCGAGACTCGAACCTGCGACCTTCAGGTCCCAAGGGCAGTGTCCTAACCACTAGGCCACCACTGCCCGTCACTGCCTGTGGCAGTGATAGTAAAGTGACATTAGTGCAATTTAAGTGGTGTTTGTTGGTCAAAAGCGCAACGTCATTTAACTTATTCTGAAAATGTCAGATGGCACATGGCATGAAATAGGGGGGTGAACTGCTAAAGCGTGGGACACAATCATTTTTATACAAACACTGTTTTTACTGTATTGCTTACTGTATTGATTGTTGTGATCCCGAAAATAAGAAATGAAAAAAATATGGAAGAAAATTGAAACTTTTTTTTAAGCTGCGGTTTGCTAGCTGCATGGAGGTAATGCCGCATGCACAGAAATCATGATGGGAATCACAAACGTAGACTCATCGAAGCTTTTGACCATGGTAGAATCTTTGTAGTCTGGGTTTACTAGTGTGCATGGCATGTTCGTAGATGTACGTTGCTCTGGATAAGAGCTAATGAAACGAAACAACAAAACTTTCATTTCTCAAATAAGGACAGTTTCAAAAAAGATACAATAAATATACAAATATCGATTAGATCTGCATGAGAAATTAAGAAAAAACAACGATTTTAACGATTTTCCACTTATAGTGATCAATGTCAAAATGTACTATAGGTGTTTTACACTACAAATCATTTTTCAATTATACCTCTGGGAAATAATAGTGCAGATTTGAAAGCTTCAATCCATACCATATTACTGGTTGCGGGTACAAGAAATATGTTAATCAATGGCATTAAAACAGATTGCGGTGTGCAGTCTTACATTTTTGTCATTTCTTGTTATGAAAGAGTCTCAAGTGCAGCGTCCAAAGTTTTAATCCACAATCCAAAAACCGAGCACGGTCAAGGTACCACGAATACTGGTGAAAATAGCGCTTGGTGAGTCTGCTAAGCAAATCATTACTTCGCAACAGGTCTCTGAAACTACCGGTTTAAATAGCTAATATTCAGCTGAGGCTGATCTGTATGATTTGTGTTGAGACAGGATTTCTGGATCTGGGGTAATCTTCTGGCCTCTGAGCTCCAGACCCAGATTTAAGGGCCTCACACTTGACATGAGAACAAATGGAAAAAGATTGAATGGACTGAAACATGTCGATACAGAATGCTAATTAAACACACATGTAATAACACAATGAAAGTGAAAGTGACTATTTGTCATTGTGAACACACTCAAGCACCACAACGAAACGTGACCTCTGCATTTAACCCGTCACATGTGCACACATGGAGCAGTCGGCAGTTATCAGCAGCGCCCGGGGAGCAGTGTAGTGGGACGGTACCTTGCTCAAAGGTACCTCAGTGGTGCCCGGGCCAGGACTTGAACCTGTGACCGTCAGGTTCCATGGGCAAGGTCCAAACCATGCCCTCAATTCCTAGGCTTTGCATCAATTTCTAGGCTTTTTTTTGACTTCCAAAATTCAATGGATGCAGGTTTGACAACAAATATTCTCATTCACTGTGTTTCCATTAATTTTCTTACAACACAACTGAATCAGGTAATCAAGGGCTGATTAGCTGACAAGAGGCATCAGGTGTGCTACTGCTGTACTGAGGTTTCTGGCAGGAATGAGAATGCTGGGAAGGCTGCAGCGTGGTTTATGAATTATTCATTATCTCAAAACACATTCAGGTTAATCAACTCTTCAATCACGAAATGTTTTTTTAATATATTCGTTTTATTTTGCTGCACCATTGGCGATGTTTTCTCAGTCTCCAATCTGAATGTTACTGAATCTTGCCCTTGACTCTCTGGCTGATGTAAAGTGTTGTGCTTAATGACCACTTCCTGGAGCAAGGTAGGGCAGCTATTCATGCTACTGTAATAGGGCGTCTACAGCGCGTGTGATCCCGCGACCCAGGGCTGTGACATCTGAGAGAAAGCGGCTGCTCTCTGTCCCAATTTACTCTCCTGTCGGAGCTCTTGTTCATCTCACACGTCCAGCTGTTGAAACAACACAATTCATTATGCTGTAATAGGGGTTTATTGGCCAATCTGTTATGATTTCAGCGAGCCAATCTGTGCACACACAGTCCTGTGAAAAAATATATCCCAAAAAGGTACATTACATTGAAAATTGTTGATTTTTTTTTTACATGTTTAACCAAGCTAGGATTCCTCCCTGTTTAATACAGTCCCTACAAAAGGTGATTATACTCCAGCAAATGACACAACATTACATTTTATAATACATAAATAAAACAAAAAATCTGTTGGAAAAGTAAATACAACCTTACATCATTAGTGTGGTGTTCTCTTTGCTATTAACATGTTTCGTCATGCCAACATCTAAAAGCCTTCACATTGTGGATGTTTGTGAGTCTGACAAAGGATTTAAAATGTAAATATAAATTGTTATAATAAATAAATCAAAGTAAGTGTCTAAATAAATCATCCAACTGAAAGGAAACTCATCTACAACTGCCAACTTGTCCAGGACTGGCCACCCCAGCAAATTCAGCCAGGCACAGACTGTTTACTGTAAAAATAAATCCAAGAACCTCAAAATTTGCAACTCTTGCAACTGTTGATGTGAAAGTGCATATTTAATTATAAAAGCCTTTGTTCTCCAAAAATGATGTTAGAGCAAGACTACAGTTTGCCAAAGAACAGAGTCAAAGACCAAGCCTTAGGAATAATACCACAGTAATAGTACACGTGTTTGGCATAAATCATTGACACCTTTCCATGAGAAAACCCCTATGCTAACTGAGGCATGGTGATGGAAACATTTTCCATGGGATGTACTAATTTTTTTGACTGTTTTAACTTTTTTTATTTAGTGCAGTTTTCCAATCACGCTCTGTGACTCTCACTTGCAAACTGCATGAAGAACATGCACTGATGTTCTAATTTATATAGTAATACAGTATTTATTATGTACTTAGTGATTATTTACAACCATTTTATGGATTTTCCCTCCATTTTTGATATAGATTTAATAATGTCAACATGATTCAAGTGTTTGATTGTACTGTTGCCTCCCCAAATAACATGCTTACCTTGGTTCAACCATTTATTTTGTAGTGATGGTAGGGCTAACATGCTTCACATTTTGTAGAACACTGTTTCCCAACCCTGGTCATAGAAACATTTACATTCTAGTGTATTTCCTGCCCCTGACACACCTTTTCCAACTAAGCAGCCCATTAACAAACCCCTACTGAGGTGAACTGAGCGTCTCACAGCAGGAAAACCACTAAAATATCCAGGGCAGCCTGCTTCCAGGACCAGGGTTGGGAAACACTGATGTAGAATATAGATATTTCTACCTCTTCCAGTCATCCATCAGCTCTCTAGATGCTGTACAGTGTGCATATAATGATACATGAAGGAAAACATGAAACATGCTGATCTACACTTGAGGATAATTTAAAAAATGTTAATTTCTCTAAACATTATTATTGTTTGTGGGGTTTTTTTGGTCCTCAAAACCCTGCTTATAACCATAAACACACTTAATGTTACTGCCCATTTAGCTGCCAAAATAGTTTTGTCAAAATTTGTGCACAATTGAATATAAAATACAAAATGCTTCATTATGAAGAAACTTTTTTTTTCTTACAGTGGTGATTAGTATTTGTAGGTAACGTTGATAATTGTAGTGTTAAATCCAGAATCTGGGTATAACACCCTGCATGTACCTTCCTGTCATGAATGGCTTAAAAAATGCATTTCAGGTCAGAATTATCATAGAACAGTGTCTCGGGAGGGATTTGCATGACCATATCATGATCATATCATACACACTGAGGTCGCAGTTCTTAACTGGTGGGCAGTGGCGGCCTAGTGGTTAGGACGCTGCCCTTGAGACCCGAAGGTCGCAGATTCCAGTCCTGGCCTGGGCACTACTGAGGTACCCTTGAGCAAGGTACCATCTCACTACACTGCTCCCTGGGGGCTGTTAATAGCTGCCTGCTGCTCCACGTGTGCATGTGTGATGGGTTAAATGCAGAGGTTGCATTTCGTTGTGGTGCTTGAGTGTGTTCACAATGACAAATAGTCACTTTCACTTCACTTTCAATTAGACCTGACATCATAAAACAACCATAAAATCATGGAAATAAGTACTGATCAGCACTTCTAGAGTGGTTTGTGAATACAGTTTGTTTACTAGTCAGCTTTTTAAATAAGGCATAATACCAGGGAGCCAATCAGGAAAGAGATCATTGATGTATTTTAAAAGCACAATAACAAAAGGTTTATAGGGGATAAAGAGAGGCTGTGGAAAACAGTCAAATCTACACCAAAAAGTCTTAAAAAAATATTTACACAGTGTCACTCTGCCCTTTTGCTCCAGGTCATGTGAACCGTGTATGCTGGATCCAAACTGTGGTTTCTGCTACCAGCAGAACAGCACTGCTGTGTTCGCCTCCTCCTGTGTTGCAGTCAATCAGGCCTCTACTGAGAGAGCAGCGTGGGGCAGGTGAGTCATAAAGCCAGAAAGCTTAAGCCTTTTTGTTACCTAATGTGCATTGTTCAAAATTTCTCTCGACAGCTCCACACTAAGCTATAGAGCCATCCACTTTTACATTTGATGCAGCTTTTTTCTTTCTAGTTAATAGACATATAAGCAATTGATTTGTGAATTTTAATAATAATAATAATAATAGAAATAATAATAGTTTGTGTATAGCACATTTCATACAAGAAATGCAGCTCAAAGTACTTTACAATAAATAGATAAATTAAACAATTAAACAAGTAAAGTAAGCATTGAATTGAGACATTAAACAAAATTGATAAACAAGAAGTGCAGAAGAAGTCAAATTAAACATTGAAATAAGGAATAAAATAAATAATAAAACCGATTAAATAAACTGCAATAATTAATAGAAATAAATCAATAAAATAATAAAAAGAATAAGAAGAATACATTTGTGAAATCAGCTATTTAAAGGCTCAATTGAGGAGATACGTTTTAAGTAATGTGTTCCAGAACTTTTGGGCATAATTGATAAAGGCAGCATCTTAAATAAATCAAAGAATCTTAAATTCAGCAAAATTCAAATATTTTGGTGTGATTATAAAAATACATAACATACAGCATTGTGACAGTGTATGTACAAAAAATACACTTTTTCTTTTTTTTCTTTAAAAACTCCTTTATTTTGACCAATATCAGAGCTCATATTTTGCCAAATATTATTATGATAAAGCATAACATTCTAAAATCAGTGATGAATCAGACTGATGCATAATGATCCATCATTCAATCCCTACCACTTAACAAAAGATTTCACTCTTCTTTTCCTTTTCTCCAGGACGTACAGTCACATATTCTTACAGTTAGTTGGCATTTTTAGCACGTTTGTGCTAATGTTGCTGTACATAGTAAGCTGATACGCTGACATGCACTTCTGCTTTGCTACAGGTGCTCCAACTCAACCCAGTCAGCAGATCACAGTCTTTGGGCATACAACTTCTGCCCAACCTCATACTCTTGGGTCGTGCTCCTGGGACTTATCCTGTATTTGGCTTTCTTTGCTCCAGGTAAAAGGTCCATGATGAACAAGGCCAAAATCTATGAATTGAGTACTGCCATCACCTGCAGCTTGCCCCACACTGACTCAAAGAACATATTTAGTCCTTAAAAGCTGTTCTTCTCTCTGGGATGACCACAGCATGGTTCTCAGATTCCAAACTTAATGTAAATGTAATTTTATTTGTTACTATGCAGTTTATTCTTGTATAGTGGGATTACATTTATTAAAGTGACGGCAATAATAATTCTCATCTCTCTGATTAAATGTTGAACATGGTGGTCATTTTCTTTTCAGGCATGGGCCCAATGCCATGGACTGTTAACTCAGAGATCTACCCTCTGTGGGCCAGAAGCACAGGCAATGCCTGCTCAGCTGGGGTCAACTGGACCTTCAATGTTCTGGTGTCTCTGACGTTCCTTCACTTAGCCCAGTACCTCACCTACTATGGTAATGTCATGGCGTAGCCCCAGAGAACACTATTCTTTTGCTCTTTTACCTGCTCTTTAGTGGCCTTTATATGGTAAACACAATGTTTATCGTGATGAAGGGTTGGATAAGCTCAAGTATTCGAGTGTTTATTATTAGATTTGGTGTTGAATGTTGTAATGTTATACTTGCAAACATTATGAATCATATTTGCGTCAGTAACTTAATAATGCTAATTACTTTGTTCAGCTATTAGACACTTGAAAAAGAAAATAGTTTTTGTTCTTCTACAACATATTTTTGAAGATACAAAGTGTCTTGTGTAGGCGTGAGGTTCAGATTAGGCTTTCAGGTTCCCTGTTCCCATTGTAAAGTGAGATTTCACCATTATTTTCCAGGTGCATTCTTTCTGTACTCCAGCCTGGCTCTGCTGGGCTGCTTCTTCATTTATGGCTGTCTCCCCGAGACCAAAGGCCGACGGCTGGAGGAGATTGAGTCGCTTTTCGAGAGCCGTCTATGCTCCTGCGGTGCCTCGGACTCAGACGAGGGCCGGCAAGTGGAGTATATCAGAGTCAAAGGGTCAAATTACCACCTATCGGACAACGACGCCTCCGATGTGGAGTAAACCTGTAACGCCGCTTGAAGAGCATCCCTGTGAATCCTCGCTCAGGTTCCACACAGGGTTGATAAAGAGGAGAGAGAGAACAAACCGCTTTAGTTTCACCTCACCCTGACACCAGGCTCGTCTGTCGGGTTGCATCTCACGCATACAGCAGTCCACCATGGTTGAAGGAAAATGGAGACGCCAGGATGAGCATACGTACACACTTACCAAGCCAACTGTTGTCAGACCTCCCTATGTCTTTACATCTATATCATCGGATGTTACACCACTCATTTAGAGCTCGTTTCCATTATACAAGACGTCTCCCGCTGTCAGATATGACAGTCGAAAGCATGCGTGGAGATGCTCAGCATACTGCCACCAAGTTTGCGCCACAACGCTGAGGTTTACCCTTAGTTTGAATTACTTCTGAATCGTAGCCCAATAAACCGGTGTGTTTGTGTGTTAAAGAATGAGATACTGGAATATTATTTGAAGTTACTGTTGTGTTTACGGCCTTGTTTTGCAGAAAGAAAAAAAAACATTTACCGTGCTACGTTTTTGTCATTTCTTGACATTGCCAGAAGCGGAAAAAAGTTGGATGTGCAGACGTGAACTTGTGGATACAGAATGTACATTAGATTTTAATGTAACTGACTATGTAAATAAGTATGTAACTAATTATGTAAGTATATTTGAATAGTATAGCAAAATGGAAAGTAATAATGTGACTAAGGATTAACATCTGTGAACAACCTCCTCAGATTCAAATGTAAACCACAGATACTGCTCGGAAGTGCAATATTTAGTGAAACGGTCTCTTAAGGTGAGCTGAGGCGTTTTGAAAATGCATCATTTGCTGTCAAATGTTGTTTAAAACCTGTAGCATACCACAACTGGGTTGTAGCCTGAATTCTGTTCTACACTGTTTCTTCTGGCAACACTTTCAGCTGTATTAGACATGGCCCCTTCATTACAAATAGGTATTACAAGCTTATAGTGTATTGATGTGTTTACAGCTTATATTTTAGATAGATCAGAAGTTTTATAGCTCCTTATTGATGCGCAAAGACCTCCCAAACCAATGTCATGTTTTCGCCCACTTGTCATTTTCAGTATGACTTTGTCCTTTGACCTCATTTGATTTTGTCTTCCTTCATAGCCTTGTGTACAAATAGCACTGCATCGCATAGCTCTTGTCCATGTAACAGAGTGGGATACCTGTTTTGGCGAGTAGCGTAATATCCAATGTTATGTTTTATATTGTGCTACTGTGAGTACACCTTGGTAGTCTGGTACACATAGAGATGTTGTGGCTGTGTGTGTGACAAAGCAGTCGATAGGTATTGTAAAAGCAACAATATCAAGTGAACTAACACAAGTGCTTTTTTAAAAATGCTAATTTGCTGTTTTACTGGCCAGTAATGTGCAATTCTGCACATCAGGCGTTGCGTATTATGTGGTTTTCTTTCGTTTACTGTTGGCGCAAACCGATAAATGATTGTGTTTTTATGTTTGACACTGAAGCAAGCTGAGTTAGCCCTAAAAGGAAGAAGCACACTATAGAGTCGAACAGTGTGATTTTAATCAGGTATGTTCATAGCCACTCTGATTATGGCATTGAAATGAGGGAGGTTTGAGTAAAATACATTCATGACAGTTTATCATAACTCTGTGTAAAACAGAGCTGTACTAATCAGAGATTATGGTGTGTCAGGTATGTGTTTTTGGAATGTATGCTCTAAAGTCAGCGACTGATGCCGTTACTTTATAGTAACACATCTGAAGATTCTAGTGAATGGGTGTGTGTGTGTGTATTTTTTTTAATGTTAAATTATTATCTTTATTATCTACAAAGCAGTGTTTCTACAGTCAATGAAAAAAACTAGTGAATACCAATATGTATGGATAGTGTTGTACAGTAAAATTGATTATTGTTGCTGTATATGTTTTGCTAGATTTATATTCTATAAAACTTAATATATTCATGAAATTTAAGGAAGAAAATAAACACAAAAATGAATAACTGCCCACTGTTTTAATTACGATTTTATTGTTTAACTTTAGTGCGCTGTGCAGTTCAACTATGCCTAAAAAGCCAAAGTGACAAAGTCTTCAAGAAGAATTGAACTGAATTTACAGTGTACATCAGTTCCATGTAAATTCAAAGTATTAAATATAGGTAAACTGCAAGTTTAAATTATTTTGATGTTTTTATATATATATATATATATATATATATAATGATATGATATTGGAATCAATTAAATTCACTGTGTTACTTTCCCAATGGAACTAAGGTTTCGGAACTAGCAGGTCAGCAACAGATGCTAACCTACAACATGCAAAGCCAGTCGAGAGTCATTTCTCCTCCTCTCCTTTCATCAGTGCTTATTTTTCTGCTTGAGCATCAGTAAAATATCTGCAATTTCCTGAAGAGTTTCAGTCTCCCCAGAGGCCCAGTTCACACCTCTCTCTCTGCTGCGTTCCTCTGTGCTCCAGGCGTTTTCAGCGGGGTTCTGATTCACACTCTCCTCCTCGTGACCTTCACACCTTTCTCCTCTCACCACCGTGTTCCCTGATGGACTCCCGTTTGATTCTGCGAAGAGAAAAAACGAGAAGTTTGCGTAAAGTGAGTTATTTTTAATCTTGAGCAAGTTAGCATTTATAATCTGCAGAATACTATAATTATAATTATCCATGCTTCACTAAGATCCATGTTAATCATTATAATAGTCTGAGAAAACGTATTTTGCGTGGGTTCACAATCGGTTACTTATTATCACCTAGAGCATAAGCGTGGGAGGAGTGCAGTATAGGTGGGGAATGTTTATTTGTGCACGCTTGACTCTCAGATTTGCAAGAACTTTCCTGTCCTGCGATTGCTTGTGTAGCGTGATGTGTGGCCTGCCTTGTTATTGACGTCTTCCAGGGCGTGTTCCACTTCACTTTATGGTTTTCTGATAGAGCACATTGAGTAACAATTGGAAGATTCTCATTGCTTTTACCAGTCTGCCTCCTAGTGGTGGAAGTCCTCGCTTTCTTGCCTTTGCCCGTGCTGTTCTGGTGAATAAAAGCTTTGTGCTCAGTGGAAGTACTCTGCCTCCTTTCTGCTTTCAAAAGGCAACACTGGACTGAAGCATCTTGAGATGTTAATGTGTAAACAGGAGCAGTCTGTGTTCCCATGTCTTGTGTCCTGATAGATGTTTCCTCTGGTATTTTGACCATTTGTGTGTCAGTCTGTAAGCGAGAAGGAAAAACATGATTCTCTTCAGTCTCTTCCATAACTAACACATTTCAAAGCTTTTTAAACCCCCTACCCTGGGTTTTAATGTCTCCCTCTCTCTCTCAGTACTGTCATGATTATTACAGGTCACCTTCGGAGTAAAGGACATGACTTGTCTTGCAGCACTTGTCCCTTTTAAGCAATATTGATCTCTTATTGCTGGAGTGTCCCCACAGTGGTGCATCAACAAGTGAGAAGAAGGAGACTCCCTGTACTGTTCATTCCCCTGTTGAGTACATAAAATGCATGAACTTTTAATACAGTGTGTAAAAATGAGTGGGTTTTAATATTAGCATTCAACAGCAAAAATTCAGCAGTGGCATAGCATCTACACTGAAACTGACATACTACACATATTTCACTGTCATAATACAACTATGTCTCAGATTTTTTATAGACAAAAACATTCTGCATTGTCTGTGAACGTAACAACCACTTTAGAATAATACTGAGCCATTTCTGTTGGTCCAATCATCATAAAATCCATCTATCCATCCATCCATCCATTTTCTAAACCGCTTCTACCGTTTCCGGGTCCGGGAAGCTGGAGCCAATCCCAGCTGACTGTGGGCCTAAGGCGGGGTTCACCCAGGACAGGAGGCTCAACCCATCGCAGGCAGACAACCATTCATACACACCTTCACACCTATGGCCAATTTTAGAGTTTCCAATCAACCTACTGCAGCCTTTGGACTGTGGGAGGAAACAGGAGCACCTGGAGGAAACCCACGCCAACACGGGGAGAGCTTCAAACTCCCATCATAAAATCTTCAATATAAAACAATATATAAAAGCAACTGGCGCTTTCAAATGGTTCCAAAAAGTAAAACAAACTATTCATCACAAACTGTATTAAAGTGGCAAAACAGGTGAATTTTCACCTTTTCTGGACAGTCCCAGAAAGTTCTAGAAAGTTCTAAAAGATTCCAGTAAGTTCTTGAAAATTACAGCACAATTTTAAAAACTGAACAGTTTCAGAATATTCTGAAAGTCTACGTAGCAATAAAAGTGAATGGAGAATGTTCTTGAAAACACATACATTTCAAAATGTCATTGTTCTGAGCACAGTAGCAAAGGTTTTGTGGAAAAACAGCCGTTTTCTATTGATTTTAGGCAGAAGGGATTGGGAGAACACACTTTGTACCCAGGAACAAAAATAAAATTCTGCTACAGAGTGTAATGTAATAACAGAGATGGGAGTATTCAAACTATCAAATATATATTCATTATATTTTAATGATAGATAGATAAACAGATGTAAACCCACATAATAAAAAAACAAATAACTACTATACAGAAAAATATCAAATGTAAAATAGAAAAATACACAAAATACAAACAAATGTACTATACAGAATATATAAAACTATATAACTACAAGCTATAAAAATATAAGCTAAAAAACCTTAATAATTACATCATATAATACATCATTATACATTATGTTTTAAGAAATATGTTAAGAATCAAGAAAACACTTACTAAAAACGTTTCATGAGTTTTTACCATACTTACAGTGTGTAAACTGATGCAGCCCTCTCTTGGAGAATAACCGATTGGTATTTTACAGGCGTTCTCAGAGAAACTGCTGCATGTACTACCTGTGACAACACATTTCTTTTAATCTGTATTCGGAGTTAGCCAAGCACACTAGCTATAAGATAACTGCAGGGAACTTACATGGTATGAAGTCAGAATATCTAGATCCCTGCTTTAAAACAACAAGAGGTTAAAGAGAAAACATCAAAGCACCACCTTTTGACAGGAAACAAAGCTACAGTAATGCAGTAGACCACAAGGTGGCAGCATTTCCTAGAACCACTGCACTACGCAGTGATACCTTAATGGTTCTATGATGGCAAACTCTGCTTAATCTGTCATTCAGTGTACTTTTTGTCTTTGATCAATACAATATGAATTGCAATAAATGTATTGCAAGTAAATGTAAATAATACAGTCATGTGAAAAAATAAGTATCTCCTATAGAAACTCAAGACATTTTAACATGCAAACGTTTTACCCTCTTTAATACAGGGCCTACAGATAAAGGTACTATACTTGAAAAAACCATGAGGAAAAGTAGCTTTTCAATCATTTGTTAAACAGAAAATTAACAGATATATTTTTCTATGGAGAAAGTAAGTACACCCTTAGCTTCAGAAGATAGTATTGCCACTTTTAGCTGAACTTTTTTTTATCACTCTTCCATGCAACATTTTTTCAGTTGGAAGATGTTTGAGGGTTTTCATGTATGTACGGCTCTTTTTAAAACCTCCCACAACATTAAAATTGGGTTTAAATCTGGGCTATGACAAAGCCATTCCATAACCCTCCATTTCCTCTGTCTGAGCCATTCCTTGGTGGATTTGCTAGTGTGCTTAGGATCATTGACCCATTGAAAGGCTCAACTCTGTTTCAACTCCACTTCTGGGCAGATGGTTTCACATTAATTTTAAACACTCTTTGATATGATTCAGAATTCTTAGTTGAATCAAAAACTGTGCGGCAAACCATAACATTTTAGTTAGTATGAGGTTCTTCTCCTTAAAAGCTGCCTTTGGTCTACACTTCATTTTTCTGTTACTGTGCCCAAAAAACCTTGATTTGTCTGTCTGGAACACTTTATTATTTCAAAGACCTAGTCTTTGACTATGTTTTTTGGCAAACTATAGGCTTGCTCTAATGCTCTTTTTGGACAGCAAAGGCTTTTTCCTGGCGCGCCTCCTGTGCAGATAAAAGTTGTCCAGTCTCTTTCTGAATGCAGGTGTTGGCACTTTCACACCAGAGTTACCGGCAGATCCTGTGAGACAATGTAGGGGGGGGGCAGTTCTGGACAAATAAGCAGTCGTTTGAAATCTACGTCACTCGTAGATGATTTTCCTTACAGTAGAATGATCTATTTCAGACTCTGACTCATATGCATCCATGGCCTTGACAAGTTCTTTAGATGTTGGCATGACGACACCACACATTTCAGTAGCAAAGATAACACCATACTCTAGATGTCAGGTTCAACCAAGACTGGTTCCACCTGCATCTCGATTCCATCTAGTCTGGAACACCTAATTCCAATTTTACGAACTTGAATAAAGATGTGCTTACATTTTCCCATGTGATAGATCTGTCTTTGCTTATACTTACAAAATACATGTGAGCTGATCAGTGAAAACACTGGAGATATCAGTTAAATAAAATTTTAAGAGAGTAAATATATCACACATTCTAGTTTTTATTGCATTTTTTGAAAAATGCCAACTTGTGGGGTTTGAACTTTCCACATGACTGTATGCTTATATTCTTTGTCAAAATCCAATGGAGTCTGTGCTCTAACATGTTTACTTATTGATCACTAGTCAGCAAGCAATGGCCCATACTACCTGAGGTAAAAAATCAGCACTGTTGTCCCTGCTGTGTGTCTCCATGTAATCACTGTTGTAAATACATGTCATGAATCATTATTGATACAACTAACACATTTTTATAGTGAAAACAGAACTTCCTTCTGAAATAAATCAGGCTACTTACTTTGCACTTGTACAAGCAGATGGTGTCTCCTTCTGAAGATGAATCTTGATCATTCTTTCACTAAAAAGATCTGCAATCAGCAAACAGAAAGAAAGGAAACTAAATAGACTAAGAAAACTGATGTAGTAGTATTTATACTTGGTACAAGGAAACAAATACCTCTTATACAGTGTTCATAGAAACAGCTGATCTACATTAGTACCTTGGCCTTCATCTTCTTCATTGTGGAATCCCAAAAAGAGTGGCTCTTCTTGCTGAGGATTACCAGATGGGTATTCACCAGCTGAGTGTATGGAAGGCCCATTGTTTTCTTGGCTGTTGGATGCAGAGGTGGGAGACAGATGATCCATGGGACATATTTACACATATGGAAATATGATTATAATCAGTTATCATGAGAAATGAGTTTACACTATACTTTCCTTGAATAACTAACAATCTAATAGGACATTTCAGTGTCACGAAATTGCGTCTTGTGTTTTGGTCCTTGCATGTGTTCCTCAGTCTCCTGTCTGTGTTAAGCCACGCCCTAGTCCCGCCTTCACACCTGACCCTCATTCCTCGTCTCCCTTCTGTGTCAGGTGCATCTAGTTTGTGTTCCCCATTTAGTGTCCTGTGTCTTCCTTAGTATTCGTCTGTTCCCTGTTACTCTGACCCTGTTGCACTTACCCGTTTGTATGCCTTTTGTTTTGAGCTACCTTTGTCTTATTAAACCCTGTGGAATTACTTTAACCCTGCGTCTGCCTCCAACCTACCTAAACCCTTACATTCAGTTAACATGTTTTCCCTCATATCATACACACAATATACAGTATAATCAAATGGAATTAATCCATTACCACTCGCTAATGTTCCAATCTTAAGGCACATTATTTATTACTCATTGGAAAGTTATTAAGTCATAATGGAGAGTAACAAAAACCTGGACATGTGCTCAGACTGGATCTGGGTCTGTACATTTTCTTCTTAATTTATTTAATGAGATGACTTCAGCAAAGTCGAGCAGGGTTGTTTCATGCGACATTGCACATTGTAGTTAGACCTGCTGAGTGACCAGGGAACATAAAAGTGATTTAGGAACGTCTTCTGAATGTTTTATTGTAGATGATCAAAGTTTAGCCTAAAAGCTAAACTATCAGGCAGCTCAGATATCAGTCAGCCTATTTATAATTATACAATAACTTTCTATGATTTTACATGCAGTCAATGGATCAGAGTTTTGGTTCCACCACTGTGTGCAACTTTATTGCAAGGTTTGCCTCAAAACATTTAATGCCTTAGTTGTAAATCTTAACCATTGAGTTATGCAAAATATTGACCAACATGGACTTCCTCTTTTATAGCTTAAATATAATTTTTATGTGTACTTTGTTTGTAGGCGGGGCGGCATGGTGGTGCAGTGGTTAGCGCTGTTGCCTCACAGCGAGAAGGTCCTGGGTTCGATTCCCGGGTCGGCCACGGGTGCCTTTCTGTGCGGAGTTTGCAAGCTCTCCCCGTGTTCGCGTGTGTTTCCTATGGGTGCTTTGGTTTCCTCCCACTGTCCAAAGGCTGCAGTAGGTTAATTGGATACTCTAAAAATTGCCCATAGGTGTGAATGGTTGTGTGCATGAATGGTTGTCTGTCTGTGTGTTGCCCTGCGATGGGTTGGCCTCCCGTCCTGAGTGTACCCCACCTTAGGCCTGCAGTCAGCTGGGATTGGCTCCAGCTTCCCCGCTACCCGGAAACGGAAGAAGCGGTTTAGAAAATGGATGGGTGGATGGATATGTTTGTAGGTACCTTTGCAAGATGCTCCCAAACTGGGCTCCAGCAGCTGGGCTGATCTGAGCAGTTTGTGTTTGATGAACTGTCCATGGCTCATACTCATACTGAGAGAAAGGTGTAAAGCAGTAGGGAAAACATGTTTTGGTTTTTAAAAAATTGTCTAAAAAGAATTAACATCTGTTAATTTTGCTAATTCAAAATGATCAACCTGAGCGTGTGAATGTGTGTGACTTCTGAGCATTTACCGGAGAGGTCTGTGGGCAAGAAGGTTCCCATAATGGCGGCGGGGAGATGTAAGTTGGTGGTCTGGGCTGAAAGGCCTCAGAAGAAGTTGAGGAGGCTGAAGAAAATGAACTGATACTGCTTTGATGGTGGTGATGTCTGTGCTTATAGTCTGAAGCACTGTTGTCAGACTGGATCGCTTCCAAAACAGGTGACAGCTTAACACATAATACATAAAGAAAATATGAAGAAGAAAAAAAAGCAAGATTTATTATATGTAAATTATTAAGAACGCCATAAATATGGAAAATAAAGTACAGAATAATAAAGTAAAAAACTAAATAATGATTATAATTGTATAAGAAATGATTGTTTTAAATAAAACTAGGCGTTGTAGTACAGGATTTTAACAAAAAAATAAATAAAAAAAACAACTTCTGAATATATGTTTCATCAAGAGTGTGTTCATAAGCCCAAAATCAACCAAAAAAGGGTTTGGTAAGACACCTGACCTTCCTGAACCTGAACTCTTCCAGGAGACTCTGTTTTCTCTTTTTCAAACCCACTGCGTGGTCACTGCAGAATACAAAAGGACAAAGTCTCAGCTTGGTCTGCAGTTTACCTAAGCCTCTAGTTGGAATGATCAAAGTGAAGCGAACCTGTAATGGGAGTCGCTTTGCACCAGGTTCAAGCGTGATGGAGAGCAAGGACTCATTGGCAAATTTATGGGTTTATGACCCACAGATTTAGGAGTTTCTTTTGTACTGTCCATATGAGATATTTTAGGTTTACCTGAAATAAAAAGGAAAATTGCTTTGAAATGTCAGTGAAACAACCTGATATGTTTTTTCATTTTCTTCCTTTGATAGTAATGTTTACTGGGCGTTTACCAGCATGCTCTTTCTTTAATGCAATCTGGTTGACAATAAACATTGTAAGCAGATCTATGTTGGCCGTGTTGCTTTGTTTGGGTGATGCCGGTGGCCCCGGGTTATTCAGCTTCTTCTGCCTCTTTTTCTTTTCAAAGAACTCCTCGAAAGCAAATTTAACACATTACAGCAAAAACATCACACACTAAGATTAACATCACCTAATAATAATCACTGATAAGAAATGGTTTTCTGTTAGTCACCCTTTGCTTTTTCATATCACTGCTCTTCATAAACCGACTCCTGTAAAGAAAATGGTAAGTGAGAATGCAGGTTCTGATGCACTACTCAGTTTATGTTGGAAAGTACAATTTGTGAACAACTCTTTAGGAACACAGTGGACACAGTACAACAGAAAAACAGATAGACAGACAGACAGACAGATAGACAGACCGACAGGTAGACAGACAGACTGAGACAGACAAACAGACAGATAGACAGAGACAGATAGACAGACAAGACATAGACAGACAGTTAGACAGACAGACACAGACTGAGACAAACAGACAGAGACAGATAGAGACAGACAAGACAGATAGATAGACAGATATATAGATATGAACTACATCTAATTTACTTTAGAAGTTATAGAGAATCTACAGCACAAAGAGAGGTGAGACTGAAGGCTGTTTTAGTTTTTAAAGTACTTTTTTTGCAACTCTATTTGAGTGGCATTTTTCTGTCATGTGAACTTTTTGTATATAATATTTTGTTATCTCGATTTACACAACTTTAAAATGTTGTATCAGCTACTTGTTTATATGAGCTTTAGTAGCCAAACTAGATTTCTCCCTGTGGTTCCTTTACTGTTGTTCAGCTTCTTCCAGTGTGATGGAGCTGGTCACTTGCAAAGCTATGCTTTTAAAGTAGCTTCCCCAATGCTGCATAAAAACGTCTAGTGCATACAAATGATGTAGAAACGTTAGTAACACAGCAGCTTCATAGCCAACGGCTCTGCCCAGAGGCTGCTATCTAACAAATGTGAAATATCAGCTGTACTCTTTGACAGCTATCACCCTAAGCTAACGCTAGCTGTCACCTTACCTTGAGCCTCCTACCCAGTTCATGACGAATAAAACAGCTATTTAGATAAATATACAACTGCAGTCATGAATAAGTTGTATATTTTACGTTGTATGAGAGATTATGGCTCTACATTACAGTAAGTAATACGAATTTCCAGTCTTAATTGTTGTCAAAAGTGACAGGTTATGGTTGCACGACCTTAGCCCAGATTAGCGTTAGCAAACAGGTTTGGGTGCCAGCCAATCAGACAAGCGAGACATGCCCGCGAGCGCGAGCACGTGATATGAACAATAGACGTGAAAGCAAAACCTCTCATCAGGTTTAAGAAACTTTTTTTAACTCCCACTTGATGAAAACTGAAAAAAAAACTGCGTTTATTGGTAAAACTATAGTTCCTCTCACTGAGCAGTGGTGACCTATTGGTTAGGAGTTTGCCCTTGTGAACTAGTCCAAGCACCACTGAGGTGCCCATAGAACCGTCCCACCACACTGCTTCACCTGGGGTAAAATCAGAAGTCACATTTCCTTGTGGTGCTTGAGTGTGTCCATAATGATAAAATAGTCACTTTCATTGAAAGAACTAAATGCAAAAAAGTAAGAATAATTTTAAAATGATTAATAATTCAAAAATAATTCCTATAATAAAATATATCAACTTTACAGGTTCTTCTGTCTGTATGGCTAAACCTTAACAGCTCTACAGATACTACTGGCTAAGTTACACACCATAACAAACCCTGTAAACCTGTAAACCCAATAGACAAAGTATATAAGAGTAAACATCCTGTACATTCCTCTGTAGACCAAAATTAATTTATGTATATATATTGTTAAGTCATATTGTGTATTACTGTGTAACTTTTTATACTGTATTGTTAGGTTTATAGTTTAGTGTAGCCTCCTATTTATTATAAGTTT
>JBBPDA010000126.1:26841617-26858126 GCA_037974385.1 Arnoldichthys spilopterus | reverse complement strand
GATGGGTTAAATGCAGAGGTTGCATTTCATTGTGGTGCTTGAGTGTGTTCACAATGACAAATAGTCACTTTCACATAATATATTTTCACTATAGTTAATATAGTATATACTGTAAAAATGTTTCCATAGTATATTTTGACTAAAGAGCAATTTTATTTGATTTTATTCTTAAATTTTATAATTTTATTTTACTTTTTTTATCTCTTACTTGTGTTTTCTGTCGGTCTGGGCTGTTGTAACCAACAATTTCATCCAAAATTATAACGTTTTCTGAATCTGAATCTGAATAACACCTCCACTGCAGACTGTTTATCAGAGAAGACACCTTCCGTTCTCATAGTAACCGAGCAGTCTGTTGATTTGTATGTTTAGTAATGGGCTTCTTGTTGAATGCTGTCTGTTCATTGTATTAGAGCTCATGCTGTAATGTGTTTGGTTTACAGTGGAGGACAATGAGGAAGAAAACGTCCATAAACGTCAGGAATAAGTAGAAGAATTGCAGATTTCTAGTAGAATGGCTCTAACTGAAACCAGCCTCGTGTGCAGAGAGTTTGAGAGCATACTGCATGTAAATGGTCCTATGAAGGAAGCCCTTATGCTCGTGCTGGAGGAGGTGTGTTTACATTCAGAGCTGGGGGACTGCACAGATTTTCAAGACTTTTTACTGTAAAAACAGGCTTTTAGATGAAACAGTGGTATATCTGAAACATTTTGTTTCTCTTTTGCATCCTATACATACTTATTTGCCATAAATTATTTAAAAAACGACATTTTACATGATCCCTGCCCCCACTACAGTGAACAACTCTGACCTGGTGTCAGGATTGCTGGGTGTTTGGAAGCATGTGCAGGTGAGAGCTGAATTCGAACTGGTTTATTGTAAAAATAAAACGACAAAACAACATAAACTGAGAAACAGACGAGACTAAGATATTTATAAACGACTATGGCAAAGAGACAAGGCTAAGGGAATTTAAAAAGAACAGAGAGTTTACATATGACGAGAAGGTGATAAAGACAATAGCGACAAATAACCGACTGAGACTGAACCAAACACAGGAGACTAAATAGAGACATGAAACAAGGAACAGCTGACGCAGGACACGAGGGACAGGTGTGCAAGGCGGGACTAGGGCGTGGCTAACAAACACGAGACAGGGAAGCACATGGCTACATCAAAACAAAACACGAGTCACATGACTAGGGAAAACATAACTGGACGAGACAAGACGAACACTTACAGCTGGTAAATTTGCCCATGTCAACGAAGTCCCGCTGCTTCACATGTGGAAGGGTTAAGTGGACAAATGCATAGGCCACATTTCATTGTGGTGCACTTTGTTATTGGGTGTGTTCACAATGACAAATTTCAAATTGTCACTTTGAAAATGTGATATTATTCTGACATTATAGTTTCGCATCAAATGCCCACCCCTTAATAAGTTAGCGCTGCTAACATTGCAACTTCTTAGGTTGATGAGGAGAAAACTTAACATCTCACCCCTTCATGTCTGCCAAGATGTGTCTGAACACCTGATTCAGCTCTAATGAGGGGATTAGCTCTGTGGGGAGGGTCTCCGGGTGAACCTCATACACATAAGACCTGGGTTTCAGCCAGGGTTGAGCGCTGAGCCCAGCCAGAAAAACAGTATTTCCACTAGCACAGTGACAAGCGATTGCTGTTGAATGGAACATGCATGATTTGGAGTAGAACGTCTCATATATGATGCTTGTTATTTGTCAGTATCGCTGTATGATGCCAATGCTAATGTAACGGCACACAACTACTCAGTAACACCTATGCCTTTTTTTAACATCTTATGGTAAGTGTGACAAATGATCGGGGCATCCCACTGCGAAAGAAGAGTCGATTCAAATGCAGATTTTTGGAATGGAATGCATTTTTAAAAAAAAGTTCCAGTAGCTTTCTGCCCAATTCATTCTTCTAGGCAGACGTGCAAAGAAAACCAAGCACAACTCATTCAAGGCTCATTCACTGGTTCTTTTCATTCATTCATTCATTGTTTCTCCATTTTTCGTTCATGGGGAAGCTGGAGCCAGTCCTAGCTGACTACGGGCCCAAGGCGGGGTTCACCCAGGACAGGAGGCCAACCCATCACAGGGCAACACATAGACGGACAACCATTCACACACACAAACACACCTATGGGCAATTTAGAGCATCCAGTCAACCTAAACTGTAAACCTTTACTGAAGAAACCGGAGCACCTGGAGGAAACCCATGCGAACACAGGGAGAGCCCGCAAACTCCACACATAAAGGCCCCCATGGCAAACTCATGGTTCGAACCCAGGACCTTCTTGCTGTGAGGCGACAGCACTAACCACTGCGCCACCATGCCGTCCCCTGGTTCTTTCCATCTATTCACAAAAGCTGTTGGGCTACATTGCACTTAGACGTAGCGTTTTACTTTTTATAGGGTTTACTGTTTTTTAGAGCCTAACCAACATTTTTACCTGTACCTGTTACAAAAGACTGAAAAATAGACTTTGTATTATTTATTGACTGATAAAATGTGATATGATCAGAGCCAGTAGTTTCTCCTCTTTAATAATATAAATATTGTGGCAGGGGGCGGAGCTTTTATGACTGAAATCAGTCTATAGAAGTTCAGTATTGTTCATTGGTGAATTTGCCTTTTAGTATCCAGTTCTTTTTCATTCTGCCCCTCCATCCATATCCTTGGAGAGGGCCACTCAGAGCTGGATGCTAAATAGCTGGGATCTGATGTCATCAGCACACAATAACAACTCTATGGCAGTGCACTGCTACTACTGTGGCCTGTGCCCCAACAGTGCCAGGGACTGCAACACTAACCCACCATCCAGTTAGCATCAAGGCTTCATAGACATGATACTGATACTATGCTATAAATCATGAATTTAACCAGCTTCTGCCACATTCAGGCCGCTGCTTTAACAAACTCTACTATTTTACTACTTCACTGTTTAGTTATTAGTGAATTTTAAATGTTACAATCATGGGGGAAATGCTGGTGCCATAACTATAAGTAACATTTGTCAGTAGGCATTTAGATAATGTTTACATTTTATTGAGCTTAAAATAATTAATTAAAAGAGTGTAATGTTGGGCGGCAAGGTGGTGTAGTGGTTAGCGCTGTCGCCTCACAGCGAGAAGGTCCTGGGTTGGTCAGTCGTTTCTGTGCAGAGTGTGCAAGCTCTCCCCGTGTTGGCGTGTGTTTCCTCCGGGTTCTCCAGTTTCCTCCCACTCTCCAAAGGCTACCAAAGTAGGTTGGATGCTCTAAACTTGCCCGTAGGTGTGAATGTGTGTATGAATGGTTGTCTGTCTATGTGTCGCCCTGTGATGGGTTGGACTCCTGTCCTGGGTGAACCCCAACTTAGGCCCACAGTCAGCTGGGATTGGCTCCATCTTCCCCGTAACCTGGAAATGGATGTAGTGTAATATTAATTATTCTTTAAATTATAGAAATGTTTAAACTGTAGCATTTAATTAATTTTTTTTTATTTAAAAAGTTTTGTATAGAAAGTTTGAAATGGTTTAGTGTGTATGCATGTGTTAGCAAAAGATCAAAAAGATAATCTGACCAGAAATCAAACGTAAAAATTTTTTCTCTTAGCTCTTAATGTAATAGATGAGCTAATAGTACGAGATTAACGTAACAAAGTACCGTAATGTCATCTACCTAGTATTAGAAGTGCATACTTCATTAATTTAGAGCCTGTACACATTCATTACTTGCTGCAGTAGCCTTGGATCTGAAGGTCACTGGTTCAAATCCCAGACCAGTTTAAATACCACTCAGGCACATGTAAGCACGGTACCATCCCCAAGCACTGATTCCCACATTAGCTTCCCACTGCTTCTACATGGGTTAAATGCAGAGGTCACATTTCGCTGTGGTGCACTATGTCTTGTCAGGAGCAACTCTAGCATCCAAAACCACGTCTTGTCTGATCAGCCAGATTTGGAACTTGTCAATCCATAGCTGTTATGTTGTGTGACTTGTTCAAACACTGCCTTTTTTTGTGTGTACCCAGTGAACGAAGCAGGTCTTCAGTTTTCAGAAAGGAATTAGTGAGACATCAGAGAATATACTGCATGCTGACCCATGGCAGGGCCATTTAGACATGGCTGTAGTGTGGGGAGGTTTGTAGGCAACAGATGAGTAAAACAAACAGAAAAAAATGAGTTAATGAAAAGCAGGGCGTGCCTGTGTACATAGTGAATAAGCTGTTTCCCTTTCACTCTATGAACAGAGAAAGCTCTGTATGTGCTAGCAGGTTAGAGTGAGCAGCACAGTGCTATAACATCTTTCCAGGGTTTGTAAAGGTTAAGCTAGAGGAAGTCTGATGCTCACTGAAATGTTGCATTTTGGTCAGTGAACGGTGATTCCGACACAGAACAAATGTGGGATAACATTTCTCATGTTGCTAATATTATAAGTTAATTAAAGGATTCATTAATCGGTGCCATGTCATATCCCCCATCATACACCGGCACTATTCCTTAATATGACAGAAATTTGTCATATTGTGATACTGAAGACATCACGATATCACATATTTACACTATTTAATCATTATTTCCATGTTTACGGCAGAAATGTGTTTTCACAACATTTCAGTGTTTCCTGAGGTGAAGCTATGGATCATGTGAGTTTTGCATGTGCACTGGAATTTAAATTTGTGTTTTAATTTCCTATTCTGTTCTGTGTAGTTCTTAAGGGAAAGTGACTATTTGTCATTGTGAACACACTCAAGCACTACAACAAAATGTGACCTCTGCATTTAACCCATCACTCGTGCACACTTGGAGCAGTGGGCAGCTATCAGCAGTGCCCGGAAAGCAGTGTAGTGGAATGGGCTGGGACTCGAACCTGCGACCTTCAGGTCCCAAAGGCAGTGTTTTAACCACTAGGCCACAAATAAGGCACCGCTGGGATTCAAACCCAGGATCGCCTGTTTACTAGACAGGCGCTTTAACCAACTAAGCCACGGCGCCATTAACTGGTGTGGTTTAGGTTCTAGGTTCAAGGTCATCAAGAACATCTGGACAGTTTTCGAACCTGGATTTTGTAATCACCAGTAGATATGACTCTAGGCGGCCAAACGAGTCTATCAACACTTCAGTGACTACTGGTGATTACAAAATCCAGGAGTGGAATCTGGACGCAGGGTCCAGATGGGGTTTGATGGTCAGGATTTTGGATCCAGGTGTGTGTTTGTACAGCTCTCAGGACCATGTGGCCAAAAAGATAATGTTGAATAGATTATTTTCATATCGTCTTTTATATAATTACCAAAAATAAACCATGATATATAGTGATGTCATTTTGGGTTGAGGGGAAGCTGGAGCCAATCCTAGCTGTAGGTCCTAGACCAAAGGTGGGTTCACCCAGGACAGGAGGCTCAACCATCACAGAGCAACACATAGACAGACAACCATTCACACACACTCACACCTATGGGCAGTTTGGAGCATCCAGTCATCCTATTGCAAGCTTTTGGACAGTGGGAGAAAGCCCACAGGAACAGCTTGCAAACTCTGTACAGACAGGCACTCGCGGCCGACGCGGGGATCGAACCAAGACCTTCTTGCTGTGAGGCGACAGTGCTAACCAGCATGCCACCCCTGAATGATTCCGCCATGTAAAAATAAACCCTCATAAACCTCGAGCTCTGTCGTTTTCCTCAATCCATTCCTATTATGATGAACGTGGCCCCTGCTATTAGAGAAGCGCTTGTTTTTTCAGGGTTTTTCAGGATTTTGTGCTACAGTAGCTCTTCTGTGAATGCGACTAGGCAAACTAGCCTTCACTCCCCATGTGTATCAGTAAGCCTTGGGCACCTATGACCCTTTGGCTGGTTTCCCACTTGTCCTTCTTTGGACCACTTTTGGTAGATGTTAACACTAGGAACACATCCCAAGACCTGCTTGCTTTAATATGTGACCCAACAGCTGCTGTAGTACGACCACGCACATCTGGGTTCAGTCGTTACAGCTTGCTACTGGGAATGACATACTTTTTCCAGATTCTTGGCAAAAGATGTGAATACGCTCTGCTTATCAGTGTCTCTTTTCATAACGCAGTGCAACAAACAGTGGCGTGCTCTGTATAATCCTGGCACTTTATGACACATTGCAAGCCAGGCTTTGCCCAGCCAGATACCTGCATTCCTCCAGTCAAACTGTAAATATAGCAAAGGCGTTCGGGCCAGCGACTGGCCGACAGCGACATTTGAAGATCTACTGCATAACAAGCATGAGTCCTAACTACTTTTTTTCCATCTGTCCTTTCTCTCTCCGCATCTTTATAGGATTCGTCCACAGCTGGCGAAGGAGAAAATTGAAGGATGTCACATTTGCACATTTGTGACCCCTGGAGAACCCCAGGTGGTTCTGGGTAAGGACAAGGCCTTCACGTATGACTATGTGTTCGACATGGACTCCCAGCAGGACGCCATCTACAACAACTGTACTGAGAAGCTCATCGAAGGCTGCTTTGAAGGCTACAATGCCACTATATTTGCTTATGGTCAGGTGAGTCATGCCAAGAGCGGTTTATGGCAAATGACACTGCCGTACCACGAGTTAGATTAAAACGCTTAAACGTATGTAAACACTCGGTTGGGCAAGTGTTATAGTTTTCAGATGGTACATTTCCATGGCGATTATAAGCCTAGATCAGTTTTTCTCTCGTTGATGTGCCTTCTGTGCAGTAGTGTTTCGCAACAAAAAGGTGCTTACAGCTGCTCGTTTTTTTTCGGAGCTCATTTCATATCAGCCACAAAGAAAAGCAAACAAGCCGTGAAACCTCTGTCAACACTGCAACAGCAGACAAGTTTCAACAAGGAACCTGTGGGGGGGGGGTGTTATTGGACTGATAAATTAACCAAATGGGCTGTTCCTGAGGCGTCACGTGTGTGCTATCTGTCAGATACACTTGGCCTATTTCTCTTCCAAATTACAATTACAAAACCTCTCAAGAATTCCTCAGGAGGCAAGTCCCATCCTCCTCTTCGCTCTTCCCTCACTCCTGAGCTCCAAAACCACCCTGTCCTATGCCAGCCCTCGCCCCACTGTCAGAATCTTTCAGGGGTTACGGCAACAGAAGAAGGGGGCGGCGTGAATTTGGGCCCAGCGTTGCATTCCTCTTCCTGTGGCCCTGACAACGGCGAGCCCCATGCCCCTTTTGTCGGCCCAGTTACTCCGCTCCATCACTGCGCACAAAGGAAACACTCCCACACTCCTGCCTTCTTTTGTCGCATGTCATATTCATGCAACCTAAGTGTCAATCTCTTCACAGCCGGCAGAGGTGTGTGAGCACGTAACGGACAATTTAAGCCCTCTGTCATAGAACCTCGTTTAATCTCCCCCAATACCAAACACTTCATCATAAAAGAGCAAATTAGTTTTGAATAATTTTCCAGTTTTTATCATAATTTTACAAATAAAGTAACATCAGAAATAAGAAATATTGGCAAACAATGTCAATGTTCAAATGTCAGCAGCCCAAAACCTGGTTTCTCCAAGGGACGTGTGATCTGTAATCAATGGTCTTTTCAGCTCAAATCAGTGTCCAAGGATGATGTTACTATAGCTACCACTTGAAACCTATATAACACAGAATACATCAAGACAACAGTTTATTGCTGGCACACCGGTTTCTGGGGGAAGTTGTTTAGGGATTAAAATTTAAACTTTTTTTCGCATTTAAATTACAGCTTAAAAGATCTGCAGGCCTAATCTATTGTTCTTATATGGTGTGCTCAGTGAAGTGTGTAGATATGAGGTGCTTAAAGACTTTAAATTAGCACAAGAAGTGAGGCTGATGGGGGTGATGCATGAGCATCTGCTAAAAGTGCATTAGCACTGAGCTAATGTGCACAGCCATGACATTGATGTTATTTTCAACTCTGTTCTTAAAGTAAACTCAGTTGATCGAGGTAGATTTGGTATTTGTCATTGTGAACACACTCAAGCACCAAAGCGAAATGAAACCGCTGCATTTAACCCATCACACGTGCAGCAGTGGGCACTTATCAACAGCACCCAGGGAGCAGTGTAGTGGGACAGTACCTTGCTCAAGGGTACCTCAGTAGTGCCCAGACCGGGACTCGAACCTGCAACCTTCAGGTCCCAAAGGCAGCGTCCTAACCACTAGGCCACCAATGCCCATCACTCTTGTGCTCGCATCCTGTGTTCGCACAGGTTGCCTGTTACATACAGATTCCAATTTAAGGTTTTATTTTCTGTTTTTAAAGTCCACCATGGCACAACTTCAGACTATATCTCTGACCTTTCCAACCTCCCGAACCCTACGCTCTTCTGATCAGATCAGCTTTTATCTGTTTCATGCTCTTCGTTGAGGTCTCAGGATGACCGGCCTGTCTCTGTCGCTGCCCCAAGACTCTGGAATATCTTTTATAAAAATAAATAAATATGTTTTTCACTCAAATTATTTATTTATTTCCCCAGACTTTTGAATCACTTTAAACCTTGCATTCAGCTCTCTGCTCTGTCTTAGTTGGTTCTGCATTGACATCACTTGGTTGTGATGCTCATCTTTTATAGTTTTTTTTAAACATATTGTTTATACTTTCTTCATTTTTGATTTTTTTTGTATTTGTATTTTAACACAAATGTTACGTTTTTTTCCTTGAAACGTCTTTTTACATGTTTTTCTGTTGATTTTATTGTGTAGCTGTCATGTCTCGTTGGTTGGTTGTTTGGAAGCAAGTGCAGGCGACTTCCGAGTAGCTACATTATAGGGTTTTATTAAATTAAAATATAAACAACTAGGAAAACAAACGACAACTAGAACCAAAACACGGAAAAACAAACACGACTGCAGGGTGACATTGACAAATCAAGGGAAACACATGACAAGGCTAAGAAACAAACTCACGACCAACGATAAGCACGACAATTTAGACAAGTTCGACCAACAACCGACAATGACTAAGGAAAAGCCAGGAGGTTAAATAGAGACATGACACAAGAAACAGCTAACAGGGAGGAGACAGGGAACGAGAGACAGGTGACGAAGCGGGACAAGGGCGTGGCTAGACAGACACGAGACAGGGAGCACGTGAACCAAAACATGAACGGGGAACACGTGGGGGCAAGACGGAACCTCACAGTAGCACTTGTCTTTTAAATGTGAGTTTTAGGTCAGTTGAGCAGTTTGGCTGCGAGACTAGTAAAGAGGTAGGTGCAATAGTTGATGCAGGAGAAAAGAAGTTATTGCTATTACTAATAGCTCTGATGATAAAAACGTAATTTCACATGGGGCTCAAATATGTGATGAGCGATGAATGGAAGATGAGCCTGGGTTTGTGAAAATGAGCTGATCTAATACAAACTCTGTCGACATCAACCGTAAAGTAAAGAAAACCAACGTTTTATGGCCTACTCACAGAACAGGTTTGCCTGTGCTGAGTTTCAAAAAAGGATTATGTAACTGATGTTTTAAATCTGTCATGCATGCACTGGGTGACCGAAATAAAACTGTGAGCGGCGCAGAGATATAAATGTGTATGTCATCAGCAGTGAAGCTTAAGAACCATGATTACAAAGACACACCTGGGGTAAGATATATATATAAATAAATAAATATGAAGGGGGAGGGGCTCAAGAACAGATCCCTGGGGCACTACTTGTGTAAATGGAGCAAAAGAATGAACCAAATCCAGCCAAGAAATATGCATTAGTCTCAAAAATACAGTGCCAGAAGCTACAGTGAGGTCAAGGATGAGGATGCAGGGCAAACTCACAACTGTGGAGGGGAAATCAGACCGAAAGGGTTGATATAGATTGTATGTACTGATAAAACCCCGTGGACGAGGTGAAATGTGATGGGTCTTTGACTTGAACGTGAGGATGAAACTAACCATGGTTTCTTAGGTATGACTGTAACTGCTGCGATTTCGAGAGGAGTATTGACAGATCCTGAGGACAAACACTGACTTATCAGATATGCAGTTGGAAGAGAGACAAGCTGAGAGGTCAGAGGTCAAGCTGACAAGAAGAATAAGACTTGGAATGAACATTTTGATTGAATATCTAGATGAATGAAGAGGGGGAAGGTAGAGAGAGTGGTCTCAGGATTCTGTAGCAGTTACTTGAGAGAGTGGAGACGGTTAAATAGGGAAGTGCTGGTATTTTGCTGGTTTTATCCTGGAAGAAGTCCAGAAAGGCCGGACACTGAATTGGGAGTAGATTAGGTGGGAGTTTATGTTGCACAACAGAATTTGGGCCCAGAACTGCTGCTGTTTATAATGAATAGTAGATGAAGTGGTGAAAAGTAGGCATTCTTTACTTGCAGTCATGCTCAGGAAAGAATCGATGATCATGAGCAAGTTCAAGATGTCTACTATCGGCTTTCGTGGCTCTGAGCTCAGCCATGGGGAGATGTATCAGAGACATGTGTAGTCTGAATGATAAGTCAGTTAGAAATACCGTCACTGTGGAGTGGAACCCTGAGATGGGAGAGGAAAAGCAGATTTCTGTCAACAACCATTCTCTGAATGGTCAGATGATTCATCAGTTTTGCCTTATTGTCACGATTGCTGGTATTTAGGAAGGCTCGTATATTTTAAGGGTTTATTAAATAAAACAACACAACCAAGAAAAATAAACTAAGAAACAAACGAGAACTTAGGGAACCAAGACACGGAAACAACGGCAGGGTAACATCAACAGGATACATACGACAGCTACGGGGTGATAACAACAGAGAACAACAGGATACTACAGCAAGGTGACATCAACAGAGAACCGACAAAGACCGAGGCAAAGACAGGAGGTGAATGGGTACATGAAACAAGGAACACCTGAACGGGGAGGAGACAGGGAAACAAGGAACAGGTGTTGAGGCGGAGATAAGGGCGTGGCTAAAACACAAAACGAAACCGGGAAGCACATGGAAAAACCAAAACAAAACATGGACAGGGACACGTGGGACGCGACACATCACACTTATGATAATAACGAAGCATGTTCTTGGCCTATTTTTGCAAGATTGATGGCTGAAATTCTAATTCCACGATCCTTTTTGCATGTTGCTTATGTGTCCAAATAACAGTAATAGAGGTCTCTGAAACGTAGTGAGCAGAAGGGGAGCGCAAAGATCGCTAAATATACCAAGTATGATGCACAAGGCCAAGTTAAACGTCAAGTAATCAAGAAGTTTGTAACAAGTACAGCTTGTTATTTCACTCGTTGAGTACGTGTACCATAGATTTGACAGTGGTGGTGTAACAGTTATGGAGTTGCCCTTAAACCCCAGACTGAGCAAGGTACCCCCCCAAGCACTGCCCCCTTGGTTCTGCTCATGTCAGCTGCTCAATGCTCCTTCACGTATGGGTTAAGTCCAGTAGTCAGTTCGTTTGTGCCGTGCTGTGGTGTGTTCACAATGACAAACACTCACTTTAACATGAAACCATTACAAGTGCAATATTGGTTGCATACTGTTTTTTCCTCAAACAGTCCAGCTGTCCATGTGATAAAGCATTCCCCCCTCTCTTCCACTCTCCTTCAGACTGGCTCAGGGAAGACGTACACCATGGGCACAGGTTTTGACATGAGCATCAACGAAGAAGAGCTTGGGATCATTCCACGAGCCGTCAGCCATCTCTTTAGGGGCATAGAGGAGAGACGGCAAGCCGCCATCGAGCAGGGTCATCCTGTTCCTGAGTTCAAGATCAATGCACAGTTTCTAGAGGTGAGGAAAACACATTTTTTGTCATCAAGCGCAGATAACGCTTATTTTTGTTCCTGGGTACAAAGTATGTTTTCCCTTCTGCCTAAAATCAATGGAAAATGGCTGTTGTTCCACAAAAAATGCTTCTGTGCTCAGGACAATGACATATTGAAATACATCTGTTTTCAAGAGCATGCTCTATTCACATTAAATGCTAAATGCCCTTCCAGAATATTCTGTAGCAGTGAGAACTATCCAGAAGTTTGTAGAACTGTCCAGGAACTTTCTGGAATCTTTTAGAACTTTCTGGGACTGCCCAGAAAAGATAAAACTCATCTTTTGCCAGCATAAATCTGAAACTTTTGTGGGTTTGTGAATAGAGGCATTTGTACATAGGATTTAGACCAAGGGGGGGCAACCCTGGTCCTGGAGGGCCGGTGTCCCAACACAGTTTGGTGATTTCCCTGCTTATTTCCCTGCTCCCTGCTGCTGAGGAAGGGAACTGCCAAACTGTGCAGGACACCGACCCTTCAGGATCAGGTTTGAACCACCCTGGTTTAGGCATAAACAACTAACACTTAGAAGCCTGGAACACAATTGTGTTATTGCAGTCATATAATACTCTGTACTTTTTTATACTGTGTAATGTAAATATTTCTGTGTTTCGTTTTGTTTTGTTCTTTTAAACACAATGTCATGAACCGGCAGAGTGTTTCCAGCCACCAGTCTCCAAGCAGCTGAGATCTGCTTTTCTTACACAGACATGCTATTAGATCAAGATCACCTGTGTATTAGGCATTTAAAGCAGGAAGCCACATATGGGTGAAGTGTTGTTTTGCCTTGGCTAAACATGAGGTTTTCTCTCGTCTTGTTGCCCTTTATCTGGTTTTGACCACTACCTGTTTTTTTTTGGATTCTGATATTTGCATTTGTGATTTTTTTCCTAGATTAAATCTGATCACTGCACAAGGGACAGAGAGAAATGGCTAAAATCTTTTTACATTCATGTACATTATAGTATTTCTCTTTCTCCTGTGAGGTTTCCATTATGGAGATACGGCAGCAGTAAGAACAGTTCCTGACTAAATCCTGGACAAAACACTGTGAAAGCACAAAGTGGCAGTGATGTTATTTCTGGCCTGGTCTGGCCTGGCAAAAATCAGGCAGGAGACTTCTCTCAGTATCAGCACTTAGCTTTAAATGTAACCCCCAGATAGTGCTACATAGCATCTGCTGGCCCAGTATGTGAGCATCTTGGCACGTGGAGAGAGACACATTACGTTGCTTTAATATAGGAGCACTCCTGAATTACATTTCTACATCTCCCAACTTCTCCAAGTCCTGTGAAGTTCCTGGACTGTCATTATGCACAAATAGATCAAAGTAAATCATGTGATTAAGATTGAAATGTCCGTTTCCTGTTTTTGTGTGTTGAAGTTGTACAATGAGGAGGTGCTGGACTTGTTCGACTCTACGCGAGATGTGGAAGCCAGAAAGCAGAAATCAAATATCAAGATCCACGAGGACTCCACAGGTGGGATCTACACAGTCGGGGTCACCACACGCACAGTCACTTCTGAGGCTGAGGTTAGAATATGTGTCTGTCTGTTATTATTGATAAGGCTGCAATGTGTAAATAGCTCTCTAACTAAGCACAGGGTTTTGTACCGTATGCCGTGAGCATCCTGACCAATCACAGTTCCGGGTGTTTCTGAGGGTATTTTGATTCATTAAAATGTTTTAAATTGTTATTATTAACTTAAAATAATTATTTATTTAATTCCTTTATGGTTCACTAAAATTAAAAGTCAGTATTTAACCAGGTCATGTTTTTTCATTCACCGGTCAGGGCTCTGGACTGTGACCACTTTTTTGAGAGCGTTCAAGTTAAAACTGCCCCTTTGCATTCTTGCATGTGTGCATCATTTGTTTTGCTGCACCTGTAGCCCTGGAACTGCATTTGTGGATGAAAGTAGTATTTATTTTTTTCGCAGACACAGTCTATATCCCTACCTGCACTTTAATCACGTGCTACGTACACGCGCACGGCGCAGTGTTCACGATGAAGCGGACGATTACTGATTATTTTAAAAAACAATATGAGGAGAGAGAGGAGGGGAGCACAGAGGGAGAGGTCCAAGCTCAGACACTACTGACAATGAGAGTGCAGGTGCAGGTAAAGAAGGACAGGCTGAAATAAAGAAGACAACAAAAATACCACTTTCAACCACAGTGGTAACTTAGTGCCTGCGGTTACGGTACAAGGGTGTTGCTATGCAGTGTGTACTGTGAGCAGTGTGGCCCGTCCATTGGAAGCGACTCCAGATTTGTTGATCGGGTCAACACAATTCAAACTTGAAGCTCAGAAGTTGCACAATGACAGTGAAAACCACAAAACCCTGAGCACCTCCACACTGCATTTCAGTGGTTTGATTGGAGTAATTGCCCACAGAGGAGAAAGAAAATGATCGTTTAATTCAATACTACCTATAACACAGCGAGAGAGAAAATCTCCCATTTGCCACATTTACATCCCATATCACACTGAAGAAAAAGAACAGGTTGAATGTGATGTTCTCCATCTGAGAACCTCAACTGTGTCTCTACCAAAACATCATAATACCAGATAGTAGCCAGGTTACGGCGCCCGGTCCTTCAGTTCAATCATGTAGTCCTATCAGGCAGACGCAGTGGCACCAAGAACTTTCAGAAGCTTCCTGAACACCAAATGGTGTGTCACACTGGTCTCAACTTTCTGACCTAGACAAGTATATTAAGGTCCTGGTTTTTGTCCCAAGACGCAGAGAGATTCAGAGACTTGTGGCTATTTCTTTGTGCTTCTCACTTTTACCTTTGAGGCCTCATTTTATGCTCATACTTTGCTCTCTCTCTAATAAAACAGCTCTTTTTCAAGAGCCGTAGGGGCTGACTGTTCTCGAACACCCACCAGCACAATTCATCAGATATTAATCCATCCACCCATTTTCTAAACCGCTTCTTCCGTTTCCGGGTCGTGGGGAAGCTGGAGCCAATCCCAGCTGACTGTGGGCCTAAGGCAGGGTTCACCCAGGACAGGAGGCCAACCCATCACAGGGCGACACATAGACCGACAACCATTCATACACACATTCACACTTACGGGCAATTTAGAGCATCCAATCAATAAACTGCAGCCTTTGTACAGTGGGAGGAAACCCACAGGAACACTGGGAGAGCTCGCAAACTCAACACAGAAAGGCACCTGTGGCCGACCCGGGGGTCAAACCCAGGACCTTCTCGCTGTGAGGTGACAATGCTAACCACTGCACCACCGTGCTGCCCAATGACGTCAATGCAAAACTATGACATGCAAATTCAGACAACTATCAACATGCATCCCTAATGGACACCAAGCTGCACCAAAAATTGTGACTACTAAGAAAGCTGGTGGCACCAGTGTGCCAATGAAAAGTTAGCTTGGAGCCGTGCCAGTGCCTATATATCCCAAGTATTTATGTATTTCACCAATAGCATTTAGCATTGTACTTCCAGTCCTGCGTTTTGTTTTGCCTTAGATCTTCTACTGCACTAAACTGTTGTGTTCCTATGTGCCATCTCAGATGATGCAGTGCTTGAAGCTGGGCGCTCTATCCCGCACTACGGCCAGCACTCAGATGAACGTCCAGAGCTCACGCTCACATGCCATCTTCACCATCCACTTGTGTCAAGTCCGAGTCTGTGCCTCCAACGTGGTAGGTGGCATCGTTGACACTATAGAGCCGATCCCTTCACATCTCTCCAACCACATTTTCAGGGATTTTTAGAGGACAAAACACATTGTGCACTCTTTAAAAGGGCACATGCAGCACATACGCTGCAATGTTTGTTCTGAAGGTAATTCAAGAACCAAAAACAGCATCTGACCACTGGTTTCACCATTTAAAATGTTGCTTATTTGTACTGATATGGTCTCAACAGTGCGAACAAGACTGTATTGTATAACTCCTCATGAAAATAATATATGCATTAAAGTCACATCAGACACGTGTTGGAGATGAAACATTCATTCATAATCAGTTATTACATTCATAACAGATGAAGAATTATCTTCTCTTCTATTGTCTCCCAACCATTTCTTCTTCATTATGTCCTCCTCTAGGACAATGAGACGGACAACAGACTGGCCAACGGGTCCTCTGAGATGAACGAATTCGAAACCCTCACTGCAAAGTTTCACTTTGTGGACCTGGCTGGTTCAGAACGTCTCAAGAGAACGGGGGCAACAGGGGACAGGGCTAAAGAGGGCATCTCCATCAACTGTGGACTGGTAGGCCTCAGTTAAAGGCTCTGTAGAGCTTGCAACAACAGCACCATCTGGTGGAGCGTAGAAGAACTGCAGTAACAGTTGTGAGATCTTGACATTAATGTTTTTTTTTTCTTTGTCTGTGTCACCCTGAAGCTCGCTCTGGGCAATGTTATTAGTGCTCTAGGGGACAAGAGCAAGCGCTCCACTCATGTGCCTTACCGTGACTCGAAGCTCACACGCCTCCTGCAGGACTCCTTGGGAGGGAATAGGTGTGCATCTGTCGTTTGTTGGGTTTCTTCACTAAAAAAGGACTTTGAGTTTACTTGATTTGAATGTGTTAATCATTATGTTGAAGATATACATCTATTAATAAATAATAATTAATTATTCATTAATAAATTTATTCGCATTTTAATCAAGTAAATTCAATGTCATTTTAGCCATGTTTGTCCAAAAAATCAGATTTGTACAGTCACATATGGTGCATATCTCTCTCTCTCTCTCTCTCTCTCTCTCT
>JBBPDA010000126.1:26826143-26841517 GCA_037974385.1 Arnoldichthys spilopterus | reverse complement strand
AACTACAGACAGCAACTACTACAATACATACATACGCCAAGCGCTACAATAACTACAGACAGCAACTACTACAATAAGTACATATGCTAAGTGCTACAATAACGACTGACAAGTTATTACTAGTTATCATATCATGACTAGTAAGCAACACTAGTTATTTTCTTTTACTGATGTTTTCCATGCAAAAGTTTATTCATGACCAAACAAGTTTAACAAGAGGTATCCAAAGTAAAAGTCAAGAACAGGCAGGAGTTCAAACAGGAGCAAACCGGTGTAAAAGTCCAGAGACAGATAAAAATAGGCAGGGTAAAAATACCAAAACTAGACAGATAAGAATTGCGTGGCTTAGAAACGAGGGTAGTGCTCACGAGATCGAACTGCAGCTCAAAGTCTTAGATACACATATACTTGGGCGAATGAGTCGGGCGTGTCCAGAACCTATGTACCTGAGATACAGACCGGCTATAATTAAATATAATTAACTCGAATAAATAAAGTTAAATCTGTAAAACCTTCAAATAAATCATGAAAGTAAAATAAAATAATAATTATTTTTAGAATTTTAAAAGAGATTTAAAATATTTCTTTATCTATAACTTCTAAGGCGTTTCCATTTCTGACATTAATCAGGATTCGCAAATATCTCCAGGCTCTCGTTCACTCACGCTGTTCTAGAACATTCTCCACCTTTCACACTGCTTGCTTTAGTGTGAAAGATGTCTGGAATATTCTGAATAGGAACGCTGAACTTACAGTATGCTTTTTTCCGTTGTTGGTAACTGTGTTTTTTCACATAGTCATCACACCTTTTCCCTTTTCCTTCCTCCAGATTTGTTTCTACAGGGAAGCTGACTGGTCATCTGGGCCCAGTAATGTGTCTAGCAGTGGATCAGCTTAGTAACGCTCAAGATGTAGTTATCACAGGCTCCAAGGACCACAACATGAAGGTACACAGACACACATGCACACACCAAAACATTCATTGTACTGAGCATGTCAGTCTTGCTTGGGTGGTGAGTGTGTAGGCTGCATTTAATGACTACCTTTCAGCCATAGCACGGTCACAGCTACACAGGCCACAGCTACTAATTTGCAGTTTGCAGAACCTAAACAATGGCTTTAAAATATTAATCAAGCTCTCAAGGTTTGACAAATGTTATTATACAAAGCAGATCTCTAAATATGCACTTGTGCACTCCTTTATTATCACTTCTGCCCAATTACTGCATCCCAGGGTGAGAGACTGTAGATTCTGAACAGCACTGAAGTGTGTTTTGTGTGGGTGTGTGTTTGTGTGTGCGCACATGCTGTGTTTCAGATGTTTGATGTGATGGAGGGTGCTCAGGGGAGCATCCCCTCTACTCATAACTTCGAGCCTGCTCATCAGGATGGCATGGAGGCCCTGAGCTTGCATGGCGACTCACTGTACAGTGTTGCCAGAGACCACTGCATCAGGAGGTGGGACTTGTCCAGCAAAAAGCTCCAGCAGGTATGAGAAAGAGGAAGAGAATCATGGATGTGAATGTGATCGAGAGCAATGTGCCATAAATGATGAGCTCGCTTTCTTCTCTCAATATCGCAAGAGAAAAATCAGCTTAAAGACATAACGTCCAACAATGGAAATACAGACTATTCGCAGGTGGTTTGTTGACTTTTTACAAAAATCGCTTCACACTGCTTTCACACTGTTGTAGAATTTTCTCCCCATCTCACTGTGGTTCTCCTCTGTTTTCGCAGTGATCTAGAATGTCCTTCCCTCTCAGTCACAGGGCTGTAAATTTGTGATAAAGTAGAAAAATGTGTATTTAAAAAACGATGCCTTGTTTCCATCACTATTAGCCATAGACATGTTTTACAAAGCGACAATTGCTCTGTGCCGTCGTATGAATTTTGACAGAGATGTATGAAATATCACAGTCTACATACACAGAGACCCAGTCAAAGGTGGGTTTCTGTTGCAATTTTGTGCAAAATAGAAGTGATTTTATTTTTTAAAAAGTCGACAAAACACGAAAAGTCTTTTTACATCATTTGAACACCAAGGTGACATTTACATTGCATCAAATTTTTTACTATGAATGGACCAAAAGAAATGGTTTTACCTGTGAGGATCCAGTCTGAAGTTTCCAGCAGCCTACCATGCACCAGACTGGATCCAGATCCAGTAGTCCACCCCAGCTCTTGAAGAAGCCATGAGATAGCTAGATCAGGCTCACCTGAGTTGTGAAGTATTTAAACAGGAAATACCACTAGTCTTTGCGAAGTATTGCCTTGCCAAACATACTGAGCGTTTCTCTATTGGATGGTTTTCTGGTTTTCTGAACTTCTGTTTTGGATTTTGACTTGGATTAAAACGTTGAACGTTGCATTTTAGCCTTTGTTATTTCATTACACCGAAATTACTTACAAGTTTTTTTACATTATCCCCAACTTTGAGGTTTTGTGCTTTTATTCTAATGTTGCCATTTTGGAAACACAACGTTTTGTCTTACAGTGACCATATGAAACTTCTCCATATGAGAATATCCAAAGCATTGGCAGAGATGACATTCGCTTATAGGACACATGCTAGGCTTACATTTTTAGCAAAAATTCTCAGATTTCAGTGTCTTCTTGTACTATTATTGCTAAACCTCACTAATGGCAGCGGGGGCAGCGATGGTGTAACGGTTAGGGAGTTGCCCTGTGACCTGAGGACTGCTAATCAAATCCCAGACTAGTTCAAGTACCACTGAGGTACCTGTGACCAAGGTACAGTCCCCAAGCACTGCTCCCCAGGTTTTGCCCATGTCAGCTGCCCACTGCTCCTGTGCGATTGGGTTAAATGCAGAGGTCACATTTCATTATGGTGCACTGTGTGGTGTGTTCACAATGACAAAAAATCACTTTCACTAATAATTAAGTGCTCACTGAAATTCTTATGGGTCATTTGGTACACCATAAATATTTTTTTGTGTGACTGTGTGTTCGATGCCTTGTTTACCAAAAATAAGAATAAAACAATTCTGAATATTTTGATATCCTAAATAACACATAATCTATAAGAAAAGATGTTTAGTTATTCATAATGTTCTCTGTACTATTGCTAATGTCGAAACGGTGACTGGCGCATTTTGTAAAAGTGAGCCCTTCAGTAATGTATTTTAAGCTGTGGACCTCAATAAAGAATTCAGACATGTGTTTTTGCACCCAACAGCAGGTAGACAGAGCACACAATGAGTGGGTGAGTGCTCTGGCAGTGCTGCCATATTCCAGGGTACTACTGAGCGCGTGCAGAGGAGGGCTGCTGAAGCTGTGGCATTCAGACACACTCCGATCTCTAGGGGAGCTGAGGGGACACGAGAGTGCCATCAACAGCATCTCCACCAACAGCACTCATCTCTTCACTGCTTCAGAGTGAGTCTTATACACACACTCGAGGCTAGAGCACTCCGGCCCAATAACACCAACGAAGCTAAACGTTTGGTTGGCATGACTTAACCCTTTAGTGCTTTGGTCATCCACATGTCTCGTGTTTATGTATTTGTCTAGGCCATGCCTTGTCCCCCCACCTCGCTCGTTTGGTCCTTGTTTCATGTCTCCTCCTCTGTCCAGGTGTTCCTGTTCATGTGTTCCTATATAGTCTCTTGTGGTTGTTTCCAGGCCTTGTCGGTTCTCTGTTGTATTTCTGCTACTGGTGTAAACTGTTGCTGCTGTTGTCTGTGAATTTCCTTAGTCTATGCTCTTGTGAGTAGTTCAGTTCCTAGTGTTAGTGTGTTTGCATAATTAAACCTTGTTCCAAACCGCTGCTTCCAATAGCCACAACCATTACAACTATTCTCTCCCACACACATTTGCTTTAAAATTGCCACCTGCTGTAAATTGTTGGTGTTTGTTTGGTCAGTATGCTTTTGCTTATAGGCACATCATCACAGACTCACTCCACCACTGAGCAAGAAGCAATATGGTTCCCACAGCAGACTGAATTACACTTTTTGTGCTCATACATATCACTTGTAGATGGAAGCACTAAGCTCCGTTGTTCTTGTCATTTTGCAGAGACCGCACCGTGAGGATCTGGCAGGTGAAAGGTTCTCTGGACGATGGGCTCTACTGAAACAAGCGCACCACTGCATATGATGTTACTGGATATATGTGTGAATTTAGAGACTGTGTCACACCTCAGAACGAGTGCAGAAGGTAGCTGCCGCTCTCTGTCCGCTATTTATTTTCTAAGAATCTGTTCCTCAGTGGAGTGTTTGAATTTCTGCCCTGGCTGTCTCCTCCACCAACATTGCTCTTTTGACTGAGACACAGCGACAAAGAGCAGGCTTCAGAGGTGATCGATGCACATTCCAAAGTGGCCCGCTCATGAGCATTTCCTGGAACTCGGAGAGCTGCTACTGCTGACAACGGTGGCAGGTGTTTAGGTCATGTGCTAATAGCGGAATGGGCTAAAAACCAAAGCTGGGCTTTCGGTTTTGTAGAAGCAAATGATCAACCATGTGTAACCTCTGCATCTTGACTGAATGGGACCAGCGTGCCCTTAAATTAAACTCGTGTCATTAATGTCAGTACTCTCCAGTGGTTGGTGACCAAAGTGCAAAACCTTTGTGTTTATCTCAGCCCCATCAGCTCCCAGCAGGCAAAGAAAGCTTTTTCTGAGTGGACTTGACAGTGACCTTTGTTTCTTCTGGTACAAATACATGTAAACCCAGGATTTTCTTCTTCAGAGTCATATCTCCAGTACTTTTGATGTTTGTTAGTATGACTGTGTCCAATTTCTGACTGACCTTTAAATGTAGAGACACACACACACTGGAAAACTGTCTTGACTATGGCTGTTCAATGATGTCAACGTTACAGGTCAATACATGTTTGAATTGATATTGTTTCTGTCTCTTTAATGGTTTGAAGACATTGTCCAACACTTGTGGTGAACTGAGTCATACGGAAACATCCAACCAAATGCACCACTTTATCAGCATCAGAAGCAGGGAGAAATATTTTGTGATCTGTTCTAGCCCTCACATTAAAATGCCATCAAGTTGGCCCAGAACAACTGCACTGCAGCACATTGTCAGTAGGGGGCAGTGTAGAAATGCAAGTCGCTGGACAATGATATGGCGTCTATGGATACAGCTTATGGGTTTGGAGGCATGCTCGTTAAAGAGGGTGCTGAAAGTTCTGTTCCTGCAGTGTATGCGATGATTAAGCAAAGACAAACCGGTTTAATAAAACCTCACCACCCTTATGGACATTAAGATTCTGTGGTGAAAATCTTGGTGAAGTTTGACTACTGTGGAGGGAAAAGCCTAAAGCAGAGTAATCAAATGAAGAACTTGAGTCTAAGTCCTAGATCTTATCACTGATGGCTGACCGAGCCCACTCTGTCACCATGATAGTTTCCTTATGGCTAGAAAGGTAAATGCAACAAATCTGGGTGAGAAGAAATACTCGATACTATAAGACATACTGTATCTACACACCGTACTAAACAGTATAGCACAGAGGTCTTTAAACCCAAACATTGAATCCAGTTTCCAGCCCCTTTACATGAACTGCTGTATGGTTAGCTGCACTGTTGACTGCTACAGTAGCTTTATACCCAACCTGACCATCTGTAATACACCTTAGCTGTCTCTAAGTTGCTTGGCGTTGGTGGGTAATGTAAAGTCTGTGTTCATGCCCGGAATGATAACACGACAGACAACAAAAAAGCAGAGGGTAAAAGTCATGAGGTGAGTACACAGATCAGCCATAACATGACCACTAGCACCATGAGCAGTAACATTGACTATCTAATTATTTTATTGCAATGACATCTGGTCAGTTCTTGGAAGCAGGAAAAATGGGTGAGGACCTTAGCCACTTTGACAAGGGCCTTATTGTGATGGCTAGTCTCCAGAACAGTAGGTCTTGTGGTGTGTTCCAGGTCTGCAGTAGTTAGTACCTACGAAAAAAGTGATCCAAAGGATTGAAACTGGTGAATTGGCTACAGGATCATGAGCACCCAAGGCTCATTGATGCATGCAGGGGTGAAGGCTAGTCCATCTGATCCCAAAGAGGAGCTCTTGTTACACAAAATGTTAATGCTGACTCTGATAGAAAGCACCAGAGTCAGAGCTGTTTCAGCAGCATGAGGGACCTACTCAATATAAGGCAGATGGTCATAATGTTATGGCTGATGGGTGGAATAAAGCAGAGATGCTTAAAAACATATTGTAAGTCTTTTTTTATCAACCATTCTCTTTATTCTCGTTACATTATCTTGACAAAACAATTTCCATAAGCATTTAATAAGAATTTCAGAATTATTGCTCCTTCACTTATCTAACGGGCATTCATTCAGGCCACTGCATCACACCATAGGTTGGTTTTCATCCCAAATACTGCATATTAAGGTTGAAATTCTCATGGTCTCATTTTATATATGTGGTTCATAGCTTTTTTGACTGTTTTTCCAATGGCTGCATGCCCCCCTGACCCCCATAGAAGGTCCTGTTCTAGACCACCAATGGGGTTCCAAAGGGCATGCACATGGCTGCAGCACAAATATTGTCTTATTAAGCTAATGTTAACGAATGTGCTCATTTTCTGGTTGTGTATATGAATTAGTAAAGTTAATGCTAAGATGCTGAGTAGATCAAGTCCGTTCCTCTGCAGAATGGTGCTGGTAGAACACTGCTCCACCAATCAGACTGTGCCATTGGAAATAAGTGTTGTGTAATTACTTGTAAAATGAAAACGTTTTCCATCACAGTTCATGTGTATTAGAAGCTCCACTCTGTCATCTGTTGTGTGCACCTGTTAGACGTGCACCTGTTTGAGGTTTCTTTGTAAGCAAAAGAGGGGAAAAAGCATTAGTTGGCACAGTTGCAACACAAAGGCTCTATTTAGGAGTTAAGGACACTTGACTTCTCCTTCTTTGATGGTGTGTAATCCTCCCAGGTCGGAGTGGCCTGGCCAAGACTGCTGCTGCCACTGCTGCCACTGCTTGCACTTGTGTTTCTGACATCCTGTAAGCCAACAGACAGGATTACGATTGGGTTTCATAGAATATTTCATCAATAGCCAGACTAACCCCTTAAAATAACTTGACCTTGTTTTTAATAGCACTTATGTTTGGATGATTAGGAAATACGAAACCTTTTCGGCACTGCAGGGGATTCTGAGTGACTAGTGAAGAGCTCCCCACACCCACCTTTCCCTCTCTCTCTCTCTCTATCTCTCAGGTGCAGAGTGGATTGCTTAATCAGGCGCAGCTTTTAAATCAATCAGGATGTCTCACCAGGGAGAACAAAAAGCTTTGATTTTGTTAGCCAGGTTCTCTCATTAGCAGTGAGATTGCAGGTACTTCACTTGCTTCCAGCCGCCTACCTTGCAGCACGTGTGTGCTTCTGTAGGTATGTGTACAGAGGCATTTTTGGGAGTATAGGCCAGGGATCTTCAGTTCCAGTCCGGAATCCAGGGCAGTTGGGTGATTTCTCTACAAAACTGCTACAATTCAATCGTCTAAGAAGAAACTTCTGAGATGTTTCTGAGGAACACGATTCCAGATTTGTACAGAAGAACAGAATCCGAGTCTGAAAAGAATGAGTGATGTGATAAAGGAAGAGGGTAAACACACAAACATTTTATTAGGCTAAAAAGGAAAAGAGACTGTGAAACTTGTACATAATATACATTGATTTCAGCAGACATGTCTGAAACTAACTGATGGGACCTAAACAAAAACATTCACCAGTATGTACTAACTATTGCACATCTGGAACACTCCACGAGGCCTGCTGTTTAGAGATGCTCTGACTTAGTCGTCTAGCCATCACAATAAGGCCCTTGTCAAAGTGGCTCACATCCTTTTACACAGCCATTTTTCCTGCTTCCAGCACATCGACTTCAAGAACTGACTGTTCACTTGCTCCCTAATATATCCCACCCCCATGACGTGTGCCATTGTAATGAAATAACTAGATACGCAATGTTATTCACTTTACGTATCCGTGGTGCTAATGTTATGGCTGATTGGCGAACTCTGACCTCATGTCTATCATCCTCTGCCTCTCTGCTTTCGTGTCTTCCATTAGTCATTTATCATTTATTAAGGTCAGATATGAATTTTTTGGCCAGAAATTGATAAGCCCACCTTTATGTTGTGGGAGGCATAGAGCTTTATGGCAGTACTGGAGAGTAATGAGCAACCAGTTGCCAGCCCTCGTACCTTGTGCTGTATCTAACAAATCCCTCTCCAAGGGCTTCCCTTCCATCTCCGCTCTTTCCCCTTGCACTTTGAAGAAAACCCTTCCCACAGACAATGCCTTAGTGGTAAGATGCTGGGTGCCCTGGAAGTAGACACTGAATGGCCAAAAAGTACCTCTAACAGTTGCCTGTCATACCAGACTGAGGGCAGGCTCCACCTTACAAGGCCTGTTTAATTTGGCCAGAGTCCACAAGCAGTGGCCGGCAGTGGCAGTGCTATCTAGGGATGTAAATTTCATCAAGTTTCATCATAAAATTAAAAAAAATTCTAAATGAAAATGTAAAATTTGCAATGATGTGATTTGGCCCAATCCTGGGGTCTGTTGCTCCCTGGGCGTCGCCTGTTGGACAATTTGGAGGGTTCACTGCATTTCTATACTACACCAAGTTCCTCAACGAGACAACAATCATCTGCCCACACTGATGATGCACTTGACACCCTGGTTCAGCAAGTCCCACCATGGCTTCACAGACACAAACCAAGATGGCCTTCGCTCTTGGCAGCAAGCTGTGGAGGTTCATTTATCAGCCTGTCCAGCATCCCCACCAAACTTAAAAGACTGATGAAGACCCAGTGATTAGCTTGCTTCTTCAACCTTGACGTTAATGCAGCACATGGACCTCATCCAGTTAACCATAAGTGCCAGCAGTTTCATCACCAGACCATATTCCCCAGTCACAGTGACCCTAGCTGGACCAAAACAAGATACAGGCAGTTAAGGAGTGGGAGGGCCCAGTTCTTCGACTAGAATGAGCAGTTTCCTGGGCAGGGCCTCCTCCTGAAGGCAGTAAATCAAATTTGTGGCACCACTGCCTGTGCTCAGAGAGAAAGGTTGATATTTCGAATGGATGAAGAACAACCAAAGCTTTAACTGATTCTGCCTTGTCCTCCATGGCACTGCTAACAGTGAATATTCTACAGGAGGCTTCTACTATGGCATTGGTGGTGTAGTGGTTAGGGACTAGCCCCTGAGGTTCCCTTGAGCAAGGTACCGACCTGCTACACTGCTTCCTGGGTGCTGATGATAGCTGCCCACTGCTCCAGTGTGGATGGGTTTAATGCAGAGGTCATATTTTGTTGTGGTGCAATTTGTGTGATGGGGTGTGTTCACAATAATAAATAGTGACTTTCACTTCTGCAAGACCTTCCTATAACAAAAAGGCCCCATACATCAGTCCAGCGCAGCTCTGTGTGAACTCCGAAACACCCCATGGAGAGGGTAGTTGTCATCCTAAGGACATTCTTGGTCACTGACCAGGTCCCGTGCAATGCTCTCATTGACTTTTTACATTATTACATTACAATTTTAATTATTATTGTCTTGATGGCTTTACCAGTATTATTGTTATTAAATATTATTATTATATAAATGATAAATATAAATTCTACTATAAATAATATACTAAACAGAAATTATATAAAATATTCATTACAATAATTATAATAACAGTTGACAGCGTTACCATCACGAAGACATGCTCTTTTCTGTAAAAAGATGTCATGCAGTGCATTGTGTATTATACTATTTATGTTCTGTGACTGTGAACTGTCTCCTCTTCCTTAATAACATACAGGACCTTGGTGGAACCCAGTGAGTCCTCAGGGACAAAACAGCACAACACTGTTTCTGAACTGGTTTACTGGGACATGGCCGTATGCTAAAAGTAGTGCTGAAAGTTTGTTTGTACTCAGTCTGTCAGTTGACTCTTTGTCTTTTGTTGGTCAAGTGTTTGAATATGGGTGGGGAAAAAAGTGCCCACCCATCACACAGACCCAATAGTTAGTTTTAGCTTAATCTTCAGCAAATAAACTCTTGAAACTCTTTCCTGCTACAGTGGAGTACAGTACCACCAGTCTGTCACACAGCCTGCAATTTAGCAGTTAGCTGGAAAGCTGGAGATTTTGTGCCAAAGCAAAATCAGGAGAAATGTATTCATGCCTTTATGTCCTGCAGGGTGACTTCTGCAACGCAGTTACTCCAGTCCTCAGCTCCTTACATTGATTTTCAATCTGATATAGAGTTGAGAGTTGTACTCATTGCTAATGAGTCATTTGGGCCCTAAATATCTCTCTGTAATGTTTGATGCAGACCAGCCTGGAAGGTCTCTTAGATTAATAAGAGTGGAGGCCAGAGCTGTAATTAAGCAGGGTGAAATGGCATTTAGCCATTATGGTGCCCCCTGCTGGACCAGGTCCACATGAAGGTCAGATCCCAACCGTGGCCAATTTTAAAAAGAAGCTAAAACTGCCTCATGTTTCCACAGCCTTGAGTTAAACGGAAGCTCCAGTTTTATCTGCTTTTATCAGGCTCTTTATCTGTATCTGTGTTGTCTTTCTTATTTTAAATTTGACTTTTACTTCTTGTAACGTGATTTTATTCCTAATTGTACCGCTTACATATTAAATAACAGAATAAATACATTTAATAATTATCACACAATGCTTAATATACATTAGAAATAAAATTATAATGCTTTTTAGCTCTGCCCTGAACGTGATAATGTCATAAAAATAATGACGATGGTGATTATTATTTTTATTATTATTGCTCATGTTTTGTATTGTTGTATTATTTTTGTTGCATTTCTGAGGCGCACGCTCTGCTACTCCCTCGGTCTGGAGGTTCTCTCCTCTGGAAGACACACACACACACACACACACACACACACACACACACACACACACACACACACACACTTTTACACACGCGCTCCCTATGTGTTGTGAAGTGACATCACCCCTCCTCTAAGCAGATTCCCTTCGCGCACATACGCGCGCGCGCACACACAAACACATGCTCTGGCCAGGGCGCGGGAGCTGCTCGCGCTGCCGTTCCTGGAAGTGCTCGGACTCCAGCGCGTAGTGTGTGTGTGTGTGTGCGCGCGAACGCGCGTGTTTTTCCTGTTCCACGATGAATAGCGGCAGCTTCCTGAACATGGCGGCGATCGGAGACTTCGACCCGCTCAGCGCCACAATCCCCGCCACCAAAGTTGAGATCACAGTTTCGTGCAGGTGAGTGGAAAGTGCAGTGCGGTGCGGTGCGGTGCGGTGCGGTGCGGTGCGGTCCGCCGCCGCTGCTGTTGCTGTTGCTGCCCGGGAGCCCGGGAGCCCCGGAGCCGAGCGGGGCAAACGCCGCGTCCGGGCTGGAACTCTGGAAGTTGGAGCAGCTGGTAAACACCAGCGTTGTCAGCCCTGCTCCTCAGCCCTGCTCCACGGCCCGGGGGGTACTTAGTTTACAACTTCCACTAACTTCAGACTGAAACTCTGTCTGTCTGTCTGTCTCTCTGTCATTCTCGCTGCTCTCGGCTGAAGTCCGCTGCGCCTGGCGGCGGAACTAATGGACGGCAATGCTAAAAATACAACGCACAGTAACAGTCACAGGCCTGTCCGTGTTTACCAGGGCTGCAACTGTGTATCAGTCCGTATCGACGCATCTAACGAAACAGTGCACGATCCGATGTATCAGTGTGACCCACAAACCCGACGCGTTCACTCCGCTGTTCCAGTCACTTCATCTCACTGTGAGCAGAGTTTTGTACTGAAGCTGATTTTGCTCATGATCACACTGCTGCGTTTTAACGTTAAACTGGTGTAACGTGTTTGCATGTGTGAGCTGATGGAAATGTGGCAGATATGTGTTTCATACTGACTGTAAGACCCCTTGGTCGACCCCAATCACATGACTGCAAATGTTAAGGCATGGAAAATGATCGGATGGGTAAACATTCTATGTTTTGTAATGAAGCTTGTGATATACATACATATATATATTTATTTATTTATTTATTAATGAGTCCAATTATATGAAATAATTATGGAATAATTTTTAAAATATATATATATATATGTTTAACAATTGAAAAAATATATAAATTTCATTTGATTTGATTCTACATCAACTATTGTAGCTGGTGATTTGCAAAATAATGAGGTAAAAGGAATCGTGGAGTGAACACACGCATCAATTTCTATGTGTCAAGTCGCGTTTATGTCTATAGCGCTTTTTACAACTGATGTTGTCACAAAGCAGCTTTACAGAAACCGGGTCCGAGCCCCCAGTGAGCCAAAGACAACAGAGGTGAGGAAAAACTCCCTGCGCTGTAGGGAGAAACCTCTGGAGGAACCAAGGCTCAGAAGGGGGAACCCATCCTCCTCTGTGTCACACCGATGCACCGGATCATGCACTATTTTATTCGATGTATCGATACAAATCAATTCATTGTTCCTCCCCTAGTCCTGAGTCATGTGTGACTGTTTCAGTGTCTTTCCCACGTGTTTATGTAGTTAACTGGACCATTGTCAGTCTGTGAGGTGTGTGCAGTGTGTGTTGGTCCGGTGCAGAGTGGCTGGGGGGGTGATAGCCCTGCTGGTACAGTGGGGCTTCCTCGCGACTCTCCTCATGGGAGTCAGATGCACTGGCAGCCACTCCCCCCTCCTCGCCGTCCTCTCACGTCCTACTGGAGAATGTGGCGTTGTTGAAAACGAGGCTGTTTGTAGGAATAGGTGGGATCTGAGTGTGTCGTGCGCAGACCTTTCTTTCTGTTTTTGCGTGGTTGATTTAGAGCAGCCTTCTTGCATTCAGTGCTTGTTTGTTTGTTGATTGTCTTCAAATGTCATAGCTGATTTTCGGGCTCCGCCCACATGTGCATTCTTTCCTTTTAGCAGCTGGAGAGAAATCCTTTCAGCCTAGTGAGAAACAGATGAAAATGTCACTTTTTTTGGTGAAAATATGAAAACCTAGATATGTGCGTATGTGAAAGATCACACACTGTTCAAACAGACTGAGTGTATATAATATATATGTTGAGTAGATCCCTCATGCTACTGAAACAGCTCTGACTGTGCTGCACTGTGTGTTCTGACCCCTTTCTATGAGAGTCAGCATTCACTTTTCAAACCACAGTAGCTCTTTTGGGGGATCAGACTAGACAGGCTAGCCTTCACTCCCAGCATGCATCAGGAAGCCTTGGGTGCCCATGACTTTGATCACTTTTGATTGATACTAACCACTGCACATGCCTAGCCATTACAAGGCCAGTGTCAGAGTGGCTCAGATCCTTGTGCTCATCTATTTTTCCTGCTTCCAGCACGTCAGCACAGGAACTGACTGTTCACTTGCTGCTTAATATATCCCACCCCCTTGACAGGTGGTACTTTATTGAGCTAATCAGTGTTTTCACCTCGCCAGTCAGCAGCATAGCATTTTACATGCTGTGTGGCAAGTCTGAATCAGTGGTGTCTCGATGAGCCTAATGGGATTTTGTCAATGTTTTGTAAAGCTTGACCAACCTAGCAACAGTTGGTATGAAAGAATCTGTTTGTGGATGGCACACAGGTCGGTCAGTTTGTGTTCATGTGCAAAACGCAAGCTCGGAGCACCGTAAGCACTAAGTCACTGAAATCAGAGTGGGCATACAAGTGTGTGTGTGTGTGTGTGTGTGTGTGCGCGCGCTCGGAAATGGGGATGGTAAATTGTTCTGCTCCCCGTCCCCCTGGGGAAGCTCGCTGAACTCAGTTCTTCTGCACCACTGCACACACACACACACAAATACATACACATACAGAGGAGGGACACTGGTGGTGCCATGGTTACCATCAGGTGCATGCCTTTACTGTAAGCGAGGAGGCATGTCGTCACTATGGTTATCATTATCTGAAACGAAGGAGAGGGAGGAAAAAATGGAACAGGAAAAAAGAAAGAGAAGAAAAAACTAGTGAGAGTGAAAGAGAGATCTGTCTCATGTGCTCTGCCTTGTTTTTCATCCGGTATCTTATTTCTGATTCACAACTATAAAAGCTCACGATTCCAGCCTGTTCTTACATGAAGCCGTAACATTAACACGAGTGACCGGTCAAGTGAATAACATTGACTATCTAGGTATTTCAGTACAGTGGCACCTGTTAGCAGAGTGGCATATAGTGGCAGCAAGTGAACAGTCAGTTCTTGAAGTTGATGTGTTGGAAGCAGGAAAAGGGTGAGGGTAAGGATCTGAGACACCTTGACAAGAGCCTTATTGTGATGTTGATTCTGACAGTCAGAGCTGTTTAAGCAGCAGGAGGGACCTACTCAATATTAGGCAGGTGGTCATAATGTTATGGCTGATCAGTGTATATAAAGATATTACTTTTGCAGGAGTGTCGGAATCTGTATCAGCAGATATTTGCTTAAAAATATAGTATTGGGATTAGACAGAACATTTCAGACCAATGTTTGATGAGGGATTTATCGCACTCTGGAAGAGCAGAAGCTTCAGGTGCTGCTGGATTTATTTTTCTTCTTGAAAATCAGAACTCTGCATTAGCCTACAGATCCCACAAGGATGCATTCCTAGTTTTAACCCTGGAATAGCCAGGATTCGAAAACTCCCTCAACGAAGAACCCCCCCATCTTATTGCCTGCCCACAAGCCCACCTCCTTCTCCTGTGGCATTAACACTTCTCTGTGAGGTTACTGATGTAAACATGCATGTTTTGAGCAGCGTGGTATGAAAAGCAACGATAATCTTCTCATTTCATACTGTCAGTAATCCCAACAACTGTGTACAATTTATATACATTTATTTATTTATTTATTCATTCATTCATTCATTTATTTAACTTTATTGATCCCAGAGGAAATTGCTTGGACCTCTGCATTTAACTCATCACACGTGCACACGTGGAGCAGTGGGCAGCTATCAACAGCGCCCAGGGAGCAGTGTTGCGGGACGTTACCTTACTCAAGGGTACCTCACTTGTGCCCAGGCCGGGACATGAACCTGCGACCTTCAGGTCCCCGGGGCGGTGTAAGAGATTTTATTGTCATTGTATCAGAATACAGCAACATTTGTTTTGTAGCTCTCAGACACCAGCAGCAACCTACAAATTCAAAAATAAGCATAAAATGTACAAAGTACAAAATAATAAATCATTCAAATACTGAAGTGAGGTAGATGAGGTAAAGTACTGAGATAAAAAAAATTAATAAAATATTACTGTGCAATATATAATGAGGTCGAACACATAATATATATAAACATATACATACATACACAGATACATGTGTACATGCATATATAATGGCAGTGGTGGCCTAGTGGTTAGGACATTGCGCTGGGGACCTGAAGGTCGCAGGTTCAAGTCCCGGCTCAGGCAC
>JBBPDA010000126.1:26815484-26825541 GCA_037974385.1 Arnoldichthys spilopterus | reverse complement strand
CCAGCCCGGGCACTACTGAGGTACCCTTGAGCAAGGTACCGTCCCACTACACTGCTCCCCGGGCGCTGTTGGTGGCTCCCCGCTGCTCCACGTGTGCACGTGTAATGGGTTAAATGCAGAGGTCACGTTTTGTTCTCATTCTTGAGTGTGTTCACAATGACAAAGAGTTACTTCACTTCACTTCACTTCACTTTATCTGTTCTCTGTTGATGTCAAGCTGTTGTCTACTCCCTGCTGTAAGTTCTCACCCTGTGTACCTTTCCGATGCTCCGTCCCTCAGTTCCTTAAGTCTTGGTCTTGGTTTTCTAAGTTTGTTTCTTAGTTGTGTTTGTTTTTATTAAATAAAAACCTTGAAAACTACCGCCTGCACTTGCTGCCAACCCTACATTCATGACATAAGCATACTTGTTATTTTAAATATGCATGTTAATAATTTTAAATATGTAAGCGCAATAGGCTTGTGTCTATATTCAGTATTTAGGAATAATTTTTTCAAAACGTTTTAGCAAAGGCCCTCAGGGAGGTCAGTGCTGGTTATTATATAAAATATTTTTTTTTAATTTAAATTACAGCTGGTTTAGTTTAGGCATCCTCACGATCTCACCTTAGAGATAAAAAACATATTTTACGTTTTTCACTTAAGTGCTGAAATTAAAAGAGCAGTAAATGGACATTAAAATTAAAAGCGTGGCAACATCTGTGAAGTCGTGCTTATTTTGTAAGAAAACAAGAAATTTGCTCTGCAATACGGAAAATGGCAGGTTGGTATGAAGACCCTGCAAATCTGCTGTATCATCTTGCATAATTCTGTAAGGATTGTGACATTTACATATAGTCTCTGATGAGGGTGACACTAAAACCGGGAACTCTGAGCCTCAGATGTTGTTGTGGTGAGTTCAGCCAGCTCTGCCAGCACTGCTGCTGTTGTCACTCCAAGGTGTTCCTCAGTGGGTGTATTCGCACTTGTTTGTACATTCTGATTTGGCTCCGCTCTAACAGGTGTGTTTCTGTATATTAAGTCTGTCATAACCCTATTTTTGAATTTTTTTTTTTAACACAAAACGCACATTTCGTGGCACAGACCAATAGACCCTGCCTCCACGTTTGGGTGAGAGTTTGGCTAACCCCTCCCCATGCTCTGCTTTGTGCCTGCTGTGTATCATCTGTTTTAAACATCAGCTCCTGGTTGCTGGTTCCTGCCACGCTTGTTCAGAGACTCCTCTAATCCTCTCTCTCCCGGGCGTGTGGGTCTCTGGGGTTCCTTTGGCTGTGTGATTGAGTTGCAGGTTGAGTAAGGGAGCCGGAACTCCAGCTGGGTCCGCTGCGTCTCCTGGGGAATCGCCATCTTCTGTGTGTTATGCTCACCGTTCGTGAGCAGGGGCTGGAAATATCTCCACATCAGTGGGAGCGTGACTGAGTCACTTTGGCTGACGGCGGCTCCGTTAAACGGTTGGAGCTGGAAGTGAATGCGCGGCGCCCCTGAGCATGCAGGTGTTTCGCTGCGTTTGTGTGCGCGCGGGTGGCTGTGTAAATTTGGCTCTAATGTGCCATCTGAATTAAGTCGGTACGATATAGAGACGGAAGTGGTGAGGTTAAAGATTAGGCTGCATCATTCTGACTGAAATTGAAAGTTCTTTGGATCACGTGGATTCCTTGATGAGGTCTGGGTATTAAAATACAATAATTTTTTATGGATCAGCTCAAATGACTGAAAAATCCTGCATCATCCAGTAGCAATATTCAGTGCCTGGAAGTCAGAGTCGGAGCCAGTATGCATGCCTACTAATCCTCACTAATGCTGCTACATGTTCTTGCTCACTGGAGCGGTGATTAGCTGTCAAAATTGCATTCTGTATGCATGTTATTAACATCTGCACTACTTCATTAGTCCACAATTCGTCACAGTCCCTCAATACATTCACTTCCAGCTCCTCGGTTCTGCTTTAGGCAAACACATGTTCAGGTTGTAGTTTGAAGGCATCATAAAAAGCATCGTTTGTCAATTGGTAGTCAAGGCATCAGTAGTGGTATTGGCATCAAAGCAGAAGAACGTCTTCTAACCCTCTCATTCATTCATTCGTTCATTTTCCAAACCACTTTTTCCACTTCGGGTCACAATGAAGCTGAAGCCAATCCCAGCAGACTACAGGTCCAAGGCTGGGTTTACCCTGGACAGGAGGCTCAACCCATCACAGGGCAGCACAGACCAACAACTATTCATACACACCTGCAAGCAATTTAGAGCATCAAATTGACCTATTGCTGTCTTTGGACAGTGGAATGAAACCGGAGCACCCGGAGGAAACCCACATGAACACGGGAATAGCTTGTGAATTCGGCCATTGATTCATTCAGGCAATAATATCTGATTTTAATTATTAAAGGTATAGTTTAGTAAAAATTTTACACTATTACAGCTGTAATTGATCAGCCAAGACAAGTTTAGTGTCTAGGATAACATTGCTAGATACACCAGGGGGTGATTTTGCTGACCTAACCCAAAGCATAAAGCACAAGGTACCACTAACATTTGTGGCCGTGTCCAAATTCAGTTTGCTAATTGATGGCAGAAGAAAACAAGCAAGGAGCAAAAAGTTTGTCCTAACTCTCTAAATTATTCAGGTGTGTTCTGGGTGTAACACAGTAGACCAATCAGAATGACCTCCCCTTTAAAAAGGCATGGGTGCATGACTTGCACTGTCTTGTTTTGCACTGTCTGTCTTGCACTGTCCTGCAACGTTTGCACAACGTTTGCACATCCTTGCACACAATGTACTTTGTTGTTAGTTGTGTAGTGTTTGTGGTCCTGTGTTTCATGTAGCACCGTGGTCCTGGAGGAACGTTGTTTCGTTTCACTGTGTACTGTGTGAACTGTATATGGTTAAAATGACAATAAAAGCCTACTTGACTTGACTTGACTTGACCTGTGGTGAATTGCTTTCATAATGGTGTTTAACTGGCAAACCAGATGCATTTTCAGTGAGCATACAGACCTACTCATGTACAAAGTGAAAATGGATAAGCACACCATTTACGGGAGCAGCACTGTTCCACCTAAACATTTCGAGTGCCATAAGTGCACTTTGGGCATGTACCTGTGTCTGTACTGAGCGTTGTGCACCTGCATGTTCCTAAAACATGCTGCTTTAATATGGTTTAATAATACTCCACTGACTTTAGATGTGGTTTTTGGTCAAAAGCACAATGTCATTTTACTGCCTTAAAATAGCAGCGTGGCAACAATGCACCCAGACACCGACTCCTATGAGCGGGAAACGCACACAGATTCTAAAAAAAGCAAAACCACTTTGTGCTGTGATTTCCGCTGGTCCAAAATAGGGACCATAGACTTGCCAGTGTGGTTTGGGACGGAGTATGACCTACTGTAAACTATATATATATATATAAACAAAAAACATCACTGCACAGCTGAACGCTGCAGGCAGCCACTTCAGGCTGATCTAGAATTCATTTTTTGTGACAGAATGTGGAGGACAGGCAAAGTATGAAGTCAGATCCATGATCTGAAGTTCCAGCCCAGGTATTTTCGCTTTTTGATTTCTTCTTATAGCTCACAGGAAGTCCTATACCACACTGACAAGTCTGTAGCTCTTTAATAAAGAGCTGGTTATGGTTTTGAAGAGGTGAAGGGAAGTTGGGTATTAGAGATGATGTATTTTACAGAAGTTATTTGTGTGACTGCTGACTTCTACCCTCCTTTAGCTACATTATCTCAGACCTTGAGTCTTAAACTGAGGAAGCGTAATTTGGACTTCAAACATACCTCACATAGGTCCCTCATGCTGCTGAAACAGCTCTGACTGTGGTGCACTGTGTTCTGACCCCTTTCTATCAGAGTCAACATTACTTTTTAAACCACTCCAGTAGCTCTTCTGTGGGATCCTTTATTCCCCACATGCATCAGTGAATTTTGGGTGCCTATAATCCTGTTGCTGATTCAACAGTTGTCCTTCCTTGGTTCAGGTACCAAGCAGTTGGTACTAACCACTGCACACCTGGAACTCTCCCCACGACCTGCCGTTTTGGAGATGCTCTGACTCAGTCGTCTAGCCGTAACAATAAGGCCCCTTTAAAATTCTTACGCTCACCCATTTTTCCTGCTTCCTGCACATTGACTTCAAGAACTGACTGTTGACTTGCTGTCTAATATATCCCACATCCCTGACTTGTGATATTGTAATTAAATGACTGCATAGTCAATGTAATTCACTTTACCTGTCAGTGGTGTTAATGTTATGGCTGATCAGTTTATATATCTACTACAAATAGAATAATCATCAGCATATTGTAACCCTTTACTGCAGTGTTTTAAGTAGTGTAGTGTTTTTGCTTTGCAAAAGCCAATATTGCTGTAGCGATTAACAAACAGCATATTGTGCAATCCTGCTCTCAAAACTGCCTGTAATATATTTGGAAAAAGTTTGGTGAGAGCCGTCCAGAGTTTCTGGGAATTTCCCTCCCACTTTTTGTTTGACTTGGAAATGAAAGAAATGAATTGGCTTGAATGCTTTATAGTGGAGCATAGTGGATAGCCTGCTTAGTTGGGGACTGGTCAGCTTTCTCTGTGGAACATGGTCATATATTGGTGTGAAATAAATGTTACACTTCTTCACAAAAAGACTTTTACCTTCCAGACCTGCTGACGGGTCGAGACTTCAGTTCCTCACTCTCCAAAACATCTTTATTTTCCCTGAACCTCCTCCCCAATGTCATAGTGTCCAAAATAATATCATCAGTATCACATTTTTCACTTTTATACTGGTATACTGTCTACCCTAGGGCTGGTGCAGTGGTTAGTGCTGTCACCTCACAGCAAGAGGGTCCTGGGTTCAATCTCAAGGTCAGTCTCAGTGCCTTTGTGTGTGGAGTTTGCAAGCTCTCCTCATGTTCGTGTCAGTTTCCTCTGGGTGCTCTCCTCCCACTGTCCAAAGGCTTGTCATAGGTTGATTGGATACTCTAAATTGCCAATAATGTGAGTGGTTGGCCTGCCATGGGTTGGCTTCCTGTCCTGGGTGTACCCTGCCATGGGCCTGTAGTCAGCTGAGACTGTAAGTCTATTTTTAGTTATGTCTTCATGTTTTTTCAAGCTTTGCAAAATTTCAAAAACACATTTGTTCAGCAACAGTGACTGCAATTGTATGGAAAATGGGGAAAAAAATGTGGCTTAGCTAAGCATTCATTCATCACCTTGACAAACAAAAAGGCACCATGTTTCACACAGCCATTAAAGCTAAAAGAGCAGAGATGCCGGAGATGTATGACAGTGTATTGTCCTTTGTACTTTCAGATGGACCTGTAGCTCCAAGATTCCTACACTGAACCCCCTGTAGTGTTTGATCCATTCACCTTCACTGCTGCTTTCTGTGTTTCTGTTCTCCTACAAGCAGATTGCCCATCATTAGGCTCCTTATCCCTAGATTACTGGTCCCAGCCTAGTTCAGGTGCCACAGATATGTAATGCTCAATATGTTGCTTCATGCTATAGGACTTTAGCTGATGCTGCCTCTGAGATTTGTTTTCTTTTCTGTTGTTTGTTGGGATGGAGGATGGTTCTCCCTTCCAAGCCTTGGTTTCTCCCAAGGCTTCTTCTTACAGCTTAGGGAGTTTTTCCTCACCTCTGTCACCTTTGGCTTGCTCATTAGGGGCTCGGACCCAGATTCTGTAAAGCCTCTTTGTGACATCAGTTGTAAAAAGTGCTTTAGAAATCGAATTCACTTGTTAAAAAAGGCAAAGTAGCCAAAAAAAATTATCTGATAAAGCAAACAAAAGCTGTGAACGTAAACTGTGAGGAACTATGAGTTTAGCTCAGCCCTTTCACATGGTTGTTCTAAGACGTCCTGTGATTGGATAGAGGCTCATTTTCTTATTGCAGTCTTCTGCAACATCAGTATTGATGAGAACGATGTACAAACAGTGTATTGTGCAGCCCTATCTGTGTGTAACTCAAGACAGGAGTGACTGGAAGATTCACCATGAATTCATAACTGAAAGACACATGCTGTAGTAAAAATCTTGTGTGTTAGTATGTGTATATGCATGTGTGTACATGCTCTCGCTCTCCAGAAGCCGCTCCAACCTGAAACCAGCACAGCGCACACAAAGCGAGACATAATCTGTGTGTGTTTCTTGTGTTCTGTAGAACAAACATTGTTTTATGTGAAGCAGAGGCTAATGACCTGCCGAAGCACAGCATCTGATTGGCCGTAGCTCAAGCGCTCGCTGGGTTACCAAGGGCCTGGTGAAGCAGCGAATTCCGGTTGCTATGTGACTCACCGTGGTGCTGAACCTCCTCTGGGCTGCAGCTCCCTGGGCATGATGGGAGCTTTTATACGGCACTGGGTGACACATTACTGAACTGCTTACCTCGACCATGCTGGATGAGCCCTTACAAGGGTTCAGGGGTCGAGCCAAAATAGATGCGACCGTTTAAAGGAGAGTGAGCTGGACTGCGCTTAACGTAACTTGCAGTAGGTATCGATGTATCAGTCTGAACATTAAATTAATGGTGTGACCCGAAATCAGATGTACCCCTTACCCCAAAAACGTGTTCCCCAAAAACTAAAGCAGAAAAGTTGCAGCTTAGAGCCCAGGAATCCAGGGCAATGAAGATGACACTCTGGCCAAAAATGTTGTTGTAATCATGGCTGGGGATCTCCATTTCAAGATCACAGTAAAACAATGACTAAATTTGCATTCTGGTACCTCAAGAACATGGATAAGCTCAAATATTTTGTGTCAAAACAAGATTTGGAGAAAATCAATCATGCCATTGTGAGGATGACTATGATTTGTGGCCTTTATCTTTACGTACGTTTGTTTTTTCTCTGTATCTTTACCTTGGGTCTTTGTTTTGTAGCTACGTGTCTGTGTTTATACCCCACCTGGTCCTTAGTGCTCCCACCTGTGTGTTCTCTGTAGTGCCGTCTCTGTCACGTGTCCATGAACGCACGTTCATGTATATGCCCTTGTGTTTGCTCTATTGGGGGTCTTTTACTTTCCGTCCCCTGTCACTTACTACGTGTCTGTTACTGTGTCCCTTCTCTAGATACTTATCATTATCGTTAGATATCATTACATAGCATTGCACAGCCTGCATGTCTAGATCATCATGCACTTGTCTCGAACCCTTGTTGGGGTGTTAAATAATCGTAAATAGTGCTGCTTATGCATTGTTATCTACAGTACCTAACAGCTAAAAACAGTAGCATGAAACAAGTCAGGAACCCACTATTTGCCCAGTGGAGGCCTCTTGGTTATGACATTCCTTTTGTGAACAGAAGGTCACAGGTTCAAGTCCCATCCCAGAACCAATGGAGGTATCCTTGAGCAAGGTATCGTCCCGCTATATACTGTAGCTCCCTGGATGCTGCTGGTAGCTGCTCGCTGCTCTGTGTTTACATGTGTTAAAGTAGAAGTCACATTTTAGTGTGGTGCATTTGGTGTGGTTGAGTGTGTTTTACAATGACAAGACAAATCAGTCACAAATTATTACATAATCACCTGGCAATAATTTATGATCACAACTTTTTAAGTCAACCTCACATTTCCCACAGTTGTTCGAAACTTCAGTCATATTGTTCTGCATTGTTTAGATATGTCATATGGCATCAGAAGCCACATACGCAAGTGCATGTTACATAGTAATGCAGTTTGAGGTGAGTGTTCATCAATTTAATTATGGAGTTGGCATGATAATAATTAGTGGTGCATTCACTTCCATTATTTAGTTGTATTGCTCTCTCATATGAGGTACAAGACTACAGAAGCACATTTAGGACATAAAGCCTTGGCTGTTTGGCTACATTTGAGATAAGGGAGGAAAGAAATTGGACAACCCGTCACATAAAAGTGGGGTGGATTTGATTTTCAGATTACACGCTCAGTCTTGTCACCTAGTCATTTGTGCTTCAGCACAACGGTACATTTCAGACTTACAGTGGAGCAACGCTGCTCTGATCCGGTCCTTGGGTGGTATTTTTGGCAGCATGATCCGTCATGACAAGAGAAAGCCTCTGTATTGACCTTTAGGCCCATAAAGATAACATAATGGCTGGTGTTGAGGAAAATGACAAGTGTGTCTGAGTGTATTGAGCAATGACAAGCTGCCTGCTGGGCCCATGCTCGATGGCTCCATGAGGAAGACAAAAGCGCGCTCGGCTGCGGAGAGAGCAGAAACGCTGCTAACCAAAGACTGACAATACTCAATCAATGTACATTTGCCTCATTGGGAAGTAGCTGAGAGGCCAGGCGCTCTCTGAAGTGCAACTAGACCGCAGGGTGACGGCAGAGAGTGGTGGGCTTTCAACAAGCTTTGATCACCACAGTAGGGCACCGTGGCTTAGTAAGTAGTGCTTTTGCATGGTGGGATATAATAAATACAGTGCCATCATGCCTCACTGGCACAAACAAGGCAGAGGTCAGCTGTTTTGCTGGTGGAACAAACTGACGACTATTCATCTGGGATAAATGATGGGTTTCATTGCTGTCGCAGTTGTTGACGTCTAATCAGTTATCATCCGGTAATTAGGCTGTGTGTGAAGTGAGGACCTGCTCAACTGCAGTTTCCTACCATGCAAATGTTTCAGATTTGAATGTGTGGTAGATTACAAGGACCAGTGCCAGGTTAGAGGTAGAGAGTTTTGAAAGAGTTGCTAAGCGAGACACTGAGCGATCATCACTTTCAGTGTTGCCATACATGCCCAATAGTAGAGCTACACTTGTTTCCAAAGTGTGGGCATTTGTCGCCATCCTCGTCCTATGACACCATGATCTTGATAGACCTGAGGGGTTACCACACACACACACACATACACACACACACACACACACACACACACACACACACACACACACACACACACACCTTCATGGTTGATGTTTTATTTTCCTGGAAAAATTGGCTAAACTAAACCCCGACCAACAAACCATTTTACTGATAAGATGCGCATATATTTGTCTTTTATATTCATCATCATAATTCATTTTGCATAACAATGTTCAAAACAAAAAAAATGAAAAAGCTGTAGTTACTGTGTCTGATATGCAAATGAGATCTGCTCTGGCTTGCTGACATGTTCCGAAATGCAGTACAGTCTAAAATTCTTACAAATTCAGTTTTCACATGTGTCAAAAGTTTTAAAAAACTAAAAAATCATGTGAAATATCATGAAAAAGAAAGAAAGAAATGAAGGATCTGATTAAGGAAATAAATAAATAAAGGAAATAAATGAAGCCCTAAAAGTTAATGCAAAGAATTCCTAGAGGTATTTTGCTGCTTTACTTCTACCCCCTTCTGTCCAGTTCATCCCAAACCAGCTGGATGGAGCTGAGGTCTGGAGACTGTGCTGCTCTGCCTTTAATTTAATCTTCTGCATTGTTGGCTCATTATCTTACTGTGTGTCTGGAGTTTCTGGCCTTTTCCTCCCCATTGTGATAGTGATATACAGTACTACTTCCTGTGCTGTACTGTGCTAAAAATGCATCAGAAAGCGTAGGAACAATGTGTTCTAGCTCTGCTGCATTGCTGCAGGAAAAGTCTCATATATATACGTATATAATGTGTGTGTGTTTGTGTATGTGTGTAATGGGTGCACCATAAATGTGGTCAATTCACTGATTAAAAGGGGAGATTGAATACTTTTGAATACTACATACATGGCTCCAAATAGCCTGCAAAACATATTACACTGCTTTGCGTGTGGTGTTGTTTTGTGTGGTGCATCTCCTGTGTACATTTCCCTAGATAAAGGTACCATCATTTGTCTGACCTTTACGAGCTCTCTGGGTACATAAAGCTTGTCTTCAGCTTTAAACATCTCTGACATTCATACAAAGAACCTCTCAGAACACACGGCAGCTGAAGTGAGCGCCGCTCCTCAATGCGCCTATAACCATAATTACATTCCTCATGGCACACACTCCAAAGAGTGCTCCATGCACTCCTGCCAGCCTGGGCCACTTCTCTCTCTCTTTCTCTCTCTCTCTCTCTCTCTCTATCTCTCTCTCTCTCTCTCTCTCTCTCTCTCTCTCTCTCTCT
>JBBPDA010000126.1:26742111-26775298 GCA_037974385.1 Arnoldichthys spilopterus | reverse complement strand
GTGGTAGTTTAGGATCTTGGCGTATTTATTTATTGCAGTAGTTTAGGACCTTGGCGTGTTTATTTATTGCAGTAGTTGCCCTCTGTAGTTGTATAAGCACTTGGCGTATGTATGCTCTAAAGTAATAGCGTCTGTTATTTATTTTACAACCACGAGCACTGCGTTGGTCTCCGTGTGACACCACTCTCAGTGTTACTCTATGCAATGCGAACGCTTGATTGTTTCCTCTGTCCTGGAAGTCACTTTGGATAAAAGCGTCAGGCAAATGAATAAATGTAATGTAAATGTAATAAGTACATCATGGCAGATGCCATATACTGGGCAGTGGTGGTCTAGTGGTTAGGGACTTGCCTATGTGATTGAAGAATCGCAGGTTCAAGTCCCAGCCCAGGTAGCATGTGTAGATGGATTAAATGTAGCGGTCACATTTCATTGTGGTGCACTTTGTGTAACTGGGTGTGTTCACAACGACAAATTTCACTTGTCACGATAGACTATGTTCAAAAGTGTCAGGTTGCCATTAGGGGTGTAAATCACGATCCAGTCCCATTATATTATAATGATCTGATACATTTTCGACACCTTAACATTTGCAACGATGCGATTTGTTTTGATGTGATCTGCTGCATTGCCATGATCTCAAACATGCAAACAAATTATAATATGAACATTTTATTATTAAAGGTAAAATGCAGCCGTGTCATCATAAGCAAATGAATTGTGGAATAAACTTAAAATAAATTTTTATTGGCCCATTTATCATAAAGTTTTACCAAAAGCTGGTGCTATAAAATTAGGTAAAAGTCAAAAAGAGTCAACAATAGAAAAAAAGGTTTTGTTACCACATGATGTGCACCCAAATGCATATTAAACACTAATTCTGACGGATTTTTAAATATTCCAAACCTCATGTCTTTCATGAGCCATTTCTATTGGTCAGTTTATCATGGACTTTAACATTTCAGCTACAGCAAAAATTTTCTTTCAGACTATTTTCACCACCATGGACCACCTCCATGTGTTGCCCCCTCAGCCAAAACTGCTGATCACACAGGCTGCAGCATGTTTCTGTAACATAAAGATTTGAAATGATGCCACCTTGTGAACTCTGCTAACTCAGGAAAACTCAGCAACTAATTGATTTTAAAGCCTCCCAGTGTCAACCAGAGGAGGATGGGTTCCCCTTCTGAGTCTTGGTTCCTCCTAAGAATATTTCCTCCAGCATTAGAGAGTTTTTCCTTGTCAGTATCGCCATCAGCTTGTTCCCTAGGGGCTCCGCTGTATATACATAACATTTAATTGCACTGAATTTTTATTTGTAGTAAATTCAAAAGTGCCAGTGTTGTGTGTAAAATTCAACACTACAAAAAGGTATTTTAAAAATACTTTAAAGCTTGTTCCAATGGTTGATCTTAGTGGTTGCATGGAACTGTAGATACCGTCATTGCATCATGCTCAACAGAAGGGTACATGGTGACTCGCTCTGGCAACCAACAATAATGAGTGTAGGTGGAAACCAATGAGTATAAAAAAGATGCACGGAAAGGAAGGTGGGCTGGGCAGAGGGAGGGAGTGAATGCAAGACAATATGCAAACAGATGATCCCAGGAATCAATGGGGAACTTTTACTCAACAAAACTGCCTTGACCAAGCATTTATCAAGCAAATCTGACAGCTCAGTGTATCAGCACATCTAACTCAGTTCTACCCAGACACAGGCTTCTGTTAAGTAACATCAGTTGCATTTGTCGCATCTGCTTGCTTAGAATGATCTCACACTGCAGTACTAAGAAAAAGAGAGGAGATAATAACACCTGGTGTTAGTATCTCCTCTATACTAACATCCTTAACAGTTGTTAAGAATGTGGTGAAGTTGATCACCCCTATGATGGTTCTTCAAAATAACTATTCATCTTTCAGTGGTTCTTCCAAGGTAGCATTCAATGCCACAGTCTGTTGCATTGCTTTTGGAATAGAAACATCAATTTATCATGTTCCATTAGGACCAGAATGTTAATATTTTGCATGCAAACATCCAGTCTTTCAGGGTTAGTACAGCCTTATACAGTAATGACATGTATAATATGTATCTGTGTAGAGTAATGTTATATAGCGGTTAGTCTACAGAAAGAAAGGGGCAATAAACTGTATAAATGTGTTCGATAACAAGCATTCCATTTCTTTATGCATTAAAACCTTGTGTAGAACGAGTACAGCACATAAATGATGTGGAATCTGGCCACAGTGACAGCAGGTTATCACAGAAAACATAAAGCATATTAAATGTGGCTCCCCAGGCAGAAGTGATGGACAGGCCGTCCACCCTGACTGACACCAGCGTTAGCGCTACTTAACCGCTCTTCTTTCATCTCCTGCGATCCGCTGACAACAAACTGCCTGGGATCCCTTTGTGCTATGCATGCGCGCGCACGCGTGTGTGTGTGTGTGTATCGCCAGTGCGGCAACTTTACAAGACAAACACAAAACCTTCTTAACTTATAATGGAGGTTTTAATATAAAATGCAGTTTTTAAAAGTAATTTTGAATTATTTTATTTTATCATGAATTTTGACACCATGTAAATGTCAGCAGTTTTTTTTTTATTCTGTAAAAATGCACAAAATGGCAAAAATGGAGATACAATGTTTTGATTCAATAGCCATATGATATGGTCCTACATCAAGCATGAGTGGTGTGGTGAAATCGAACCCAGTTTTTTCCACTGACCCCAAAATGTAGCACACATATTTTGCACAGAATTTTGCTTCCTTCATTTTGTACTGTGTGCTATGTAGCTAGACATGGAAGCTTATACCTCAACGGTTTTCACTGCATGCTTAAATTATGACGCTTGTCTCTAACCACGTCAAGTTTAAAGAAATCTCAAATAGACTTTCTCACCTGGTTATCTTATGTTATCTATGAAAATTGAACGAAAGTGTGTAGCATAGTAAAAACCAAAGCCTGAGGTTAGACCTATTTCACTTGTACACAGGTACTCTTAAAAACAGTGTCTGGCTACACAAGTACTGCACACAAATCTCTGTCTGCAAACTTGAAACTGCAAAAACATGCTGTCAAGTGCAGCCAAGAGCACGCCAAAACAACAGGCGGAGAAAGCACCTTGCATAAACAAAGGGGATAATGGTACACACTTTGATGTCTATCGAAGGACATAAAGACACATTCTATGACATTACAAGCCAAAAGCTCAGTTTTCCTGGTCTGAACATCAACACTTAAAGTGGAATTTCTAAAAAGGGTTACCCTGCAAAGAGTTTTCCAAGGGTCCATTTTCAGCAGCCGTTCGTCCATGCCGTTCATGTGTGGACGAAAGGCCAAAACACATGGAAGAGGCAAAATAAAAAAAAAATACCTGTGTACATGTGGACAAGGTCTTAGTTTGTTATACTATATTCATGGTTTTTTTTAAGTATTTTAACATATTTTGAGGCAAGTGTGTGATGAATTATGATGCTAATTGGTGGGGTATGAGCTTCCACTATTTGTTAACTATTCCCTGCAAAATTACGGTTCTAGACTATAGACACTAAACATGTCATAGCTGATCGATTACATTTGTGGCAAAAGGGACCTGTATAAAAGTGACTGACACTGAACTGTCACCTGTAATAAGAGACTGTATCTTTGAGTGAACAGCCTGATTATTTCACATCTAAAGTCCATGAGAGAAAGAGAGAGTGCAAGGGCTGGTCCTAAAGACACACACTTCCTAATCAAAATATCACTGCATTTATTACTGCAACATTCAAAACTCATGAGTGAAATGAAAAATGAAAGAGAAAAAAAATTATGTAGAAATTGTTTGAATTCATTAAGTAATCATCATTTCTATAAGATGTACCAATCTGCAGGACTACCCTTATAAAGGGTCTATGAATGGTTTATAATTAGTTTATTATAATTTTCTAATTGAGGCCTTAAAGCTAAAAGCTTCTGTGCCAACTTTTAACAGATTACACCTAAATCACAACCCCTAGAATTTACAAGCCCATTTGCTATAAATGGCCATAGCATAAGCCCCATTTTCACCCATTTTAAATAAAAGTGACTATTTGTCATTGTGAACACACCCCCATTTCACAAAGCGCACCACAATGAAATAAGACCTCTGCATTTAACCCAGTAGTAGAGTGGAACCTTGCTCAAGCCTACATGAGTGGCACATGGGCTGGGACTTGCAACCTTTTGATCACATGGGCAAGTCCCTAACCACTAGGCTACCACTGCCAAGTGCAACCCAGTACCCAGAACCCATTACTTCACTGATTGTAGTTTCCACGAACGATGGCAAATAAGACACAAGTGTGGGGGCCGCATAAACAAGACATTGTTTTGAAATCATACATTAGAGGCATCCTAGCATAGATTAAAATGTCACTGTTGTCCTATTATTTATGGGTTATTACTGCTTAATAATGCATTTAAGCTGTTTATTACCTTGTAATTTACCATTAATAAACTATATATAAACCAGTCATGAGCTCTTTATAAGGCCTGTCTCATTGTAAAGTGTTATCAGTAAAGTACGTCTGGGTTTCAGACACTTCCAGACACCAGCTATTGTTATTTACATGCCCAGACGCCCAGGATGAGCTAAAGGTTTCCGAGAAAAGCCCTTCAGCTCAGGCTTCTGTCTAAACATAGTGCTTTGAATATTTAATTTTCCTCCATAGATTGTGACCTCTGTAGCACACAGGCCATATGCTCAGCTCCAGCAGCCTGTGGAGCGGTCAGTGAAGGTAAATTTAGCCCTGAGTGATATTTATAGCATCAGTACAGCTGCTTCCCCCCACACACACAACTTAGCAGCATCGGGGGATTCTCTGCCCTTGATAGGAGTTTGGAAAAGGGGAGTTGATGTCCTTTTGTCCTTCACTGGGAGGCTGTTTTAAACAGAGCATCCACATTTATGCTTTTGCTTAGTTTACTCCCCTATTGTCTGCTATTATTGTGTTGCTCACACACACACACACACTTTTGTTTACAATGTAAGGTTTTGGTGACCAATGTTACATATTTTCTGTCTGAACAAAACTTCATTTTTCTTTTTCTGACATCGTTTGAAAACACAAGCTGCTCTTTATACAGTGGCAACATTTCGTGCTGAGCAGAAATGGAAACACTTCAAAATGACTTATATATAAGAATATAGAATATAGAATTTAATATATATTTTTTATATAATCTCCCCTTCTGTCTTCTGTAATTCTACTTTTTTCGAAATGCAATCTTTTGTTCTGACAGCGATGACATAAAACTATATACAAGAACCTATAAGCAATAAAACTGTTTAATATGTATTATATAGCATTTAATTTTGGAGCATTTCTATTGGTTAAATGATCATAAGTTTCACACCCCTTTCTATCATAGCCAGCATCAGCTTTTTGGGCTACAGTAGCTTCTCTGTGGGATCGGACCAGACATGTTTTCCTTCTCTCCCCATATTACTTTCATCATCTCTGCTGCCATGAACTAGCAGATCAGTCTAACCTAATTCATTATACAGTGTATTACAGTGTAGGGCATATACGAGCAGTCATATGGCATAGCAATGTGTATACCTGTAATACAATCATTTGCAAAAGCCTTTTTTTTTTTTGTTTTGCAAAAACCTCAGTTGTTTATGGAACGTTTTAAATGCTTTGACCTGATTTTTAAGACGACACATCATTTACTGTGCTATTAATATTAATAGCGTACCTAACTGCTGGCACCCTGCTGCTTTCACAGTGCTGACACTAGCAAACCGTAGCCAAAGTTAATGTGTCATTAACACATTGCACTAATAAAAAAATTCTGATCAAAGATTTTGCTTATGTCAGCAAACTTGACTATTTTTTTACCAGATAATCATACTGTCATGTCTGTGACATAATACTTGGTGTGGTATCTGTTAAAATGGATGACAAAAACAAGTCAAAAATATTTTTTGAGTATAAAACAAACCGATTAAAATCAATTACGAGCCATGTTTCTCATCTCCCTGACATTGTAAAGTGCATTGTTATGTAGGGTATATGCAAAAACTCATATTTTTGTGCCAGTTCAGAGAAAAGCCTGGTTAAAATAGTTGTGCACATAGTGTTTGTGTGTGTTATGGCTATGGTAGTGCCCTAAGCAATGTTTTTATCAGCCCAGAGGGGGCTAAATGCTTGTTTTTGGTGCCCCTACAGCACTTGGTGTCCCCACCTCCGATGGGCTTGTGAGAAAATGCTGCAAGATAGAGTGTGTGTTACATATACCCCCTAAAACGTATCAGAGTAAGCAAATCCTGTTGTACATGGTACCTGTTTAAGGATTAGCAAGCCTAACCAATTTTGGTCGCAGCAATGCAAACCAAACTTTCAAATGAAAGTGGCTGTCATTGTGAACACACCCCATCACAAAAACTGCACCACAATGAAATGTGTCCTCTGCATTTAATTCATCCACATGTGCAGCAGGCAGTTATCAACAGCACCCAGGGAGGAGAGTACCTCAACCTGCGACTCTCTGATCACATGGGCAACTCCCTAACCACTAGGGTAACCTTGGGGAGCAGTGTAGCAGGACGATACCTTGCTCAAGGGGAACCTCACTGGTACCTGGGCTGGGACTGGAACCCTCCGATCACATTGGCAAGTCCCTAACCACTGCCCTTGTTTTCACCACTGCAACCTTTGTAGAAAGTCTAACATTTTAAATCAACAACCATCCTTGCTAAGCTCTTTCTCCCATCATCTCATCTGTGGGCTTGGACTAAATATTTGAAAAATTGGAATGGAATTCGTTAGCTGGTCAGTTTGCATTTTGCCAGAGTTTTAACTGTTGTTTAGCTTAAAACGAGCAGTGAGGTCGTCTTCAGGGAAGCCAGACAGTGCTGATTAACTGTACCAACTTAATGATGTTCTCTTCAGCCTCAGAGCTGCACTTTTAATAGAGCATCAGCAGTGGCCACATGCTGCATGACATGTGTTTAATGAGTTCTCTGTGGCCACTGGGGCATGCTGGGAAGTTTTATCCACTTCATTACAGACTCATGCAGTGGTTTGTGGCTGTGCATGTGTGAAGACTCTGATATCTGATGTGGAAAAGATGGAAGTGAACATGCAGGTCTAATTTTAGTGTTGTGCTCACTGTTAAATGAGGATAGGAACGTAAAAAAGGGGGGGGGGGGGGTTAGAGAGAAAAATAATGAAAACTTCTACCTAGACCTGCAACATGACTATTAGCTGTTCCTGAAAGATGCTTGCAAAGTGGAATAACAATAGTTTGAATTTTTTTTGTGTCATGGACTCAAGTAAAAGTTTGATTGGTTTACAGTACAAACCCCATTTCCAGAAAAGTTGGTGTTTATCATAAGATGCAAAAAGAAGAATGTGTGATTTGTTTGCATTGTTGAATTTTTAACTGATAAAAGTTCAAAGAAAGGATTTTCAATGTTTAAAGGGTCGCACAGTGTTTAGCTCTGTCATTTCACAACAAGAAGGTCCTGGGTTCGATCCCCGGGTCGACCACGGGTGCCCTTCTGCGTGGAGTTTGCAAGCTCTCCCTGTGTTCATGTGTGTTTCCTCTGGGTGCTCTGGTTTCCTCCCACTGTCCAAAGGCTGCAGTAGGTTGATTGAATTCTCTAAATTGCCTGTAGGTGTGTGTGTGTGTAAATTGTCTGTCTATGTGTTGTCCTGTGATGGGTTGGCCTCCTGTCCTGGGTGTCCCCCACCTTGGGCCCGTAGTGAGCTGGGATTGGCTCTAGCTTTCCTTCAGCCTGAAACGGAAAAGGCCCGAGAAGGAGGTTTGGACAATGAATGAATAGACAAATTTAGAATTTGATTCTGGCAACACACTGAGAAACACTGAAAATCTTTTCACTAATCTTTTACCAGTTAAATCAAAGAGAGTTTACATATCAACTTTTCTGAAAGTGAGGTTTGTTCTTTAGTTTTGTCAAATGTTACTTTTACTTCTTCTTAAGGGCATTTGTGAGGAAATCACAATCACTTCTTCATCAGTACTTGGTATTACTAGTGTACTTTAGGTGTTACTACCTGCAGTAGTTATATTCCTTTACTGTGCTTGTTGCTTCTCTTCTGTCTTTTGCGTGAGGCAACACCTGGGGAGATGTGACCTAGCTGAACACCTGTCCCAACCAGCCCTTCCTGACACAAGCTTCCCCCTTTGTTAAACTTAGAGTTTGCTGTACTGGCCAACTTGGTAAACATGTGCAGTTTTTACCTTTGGAAGATTCATGTGTTGGGTCATCCTAAGCCCTTCGTGAAGTAGAGTTTTTTGGTCAGGAATTGGTTGTCAGTATTAGTTTAGTTGTTTTGTTTATTTTTTATGCTTATTCCCAAATGGGCTCCCAATGTATTCGTTCATAGGGCCCAACATTTCCAGCAGTGACACTGACTACAACTACCATAGCAATTGTGCATGAAAAAAGCAAGAACCTTTTAAGAACCATCATCATGAAGAGCACTTCCAGATGTTAGCTAATAGGTTTAGTTTCAAGAAAAACATTGGCTGTCTCAACAGGAAGGGTGACAGAAGAGTCATCATAGTGATAGCCTAGTAGGCTTAGTGACTTGCCCTTGTCATCAGAAGGTTGCAGGTTTAGGCCTCAGCCCAGGTACCCTTGAGCAAGGTATCGTTTGCCTTACACTGCTTCCCAAACACTGTTAATAGCTGCCCACTGCTCCATGTGTGGATGGGCTAAATGCAGTGGTCACATTTCGTTGTGGTGCACTTTTTGTGATGGGTTGTGTTCACAAAGACAAATAGTAAATTTCACAATCTTTCCCTCTTAAACTGCTGAAATTAGAGCATTAATGCACAGCTTCAGCTCCTGATTAGGTACCTTCATTGTCCCACTTTCTCTCCATGCTTATGGAGATCAATGGACCTTAAAAAAGGTTTGTTTTTAACAAAATGATGAGATAAAATTCTGTTACGGACTAAATCATCCTTCTTCTACCTTTGTACTTAAATATACTTTGTATTTGTGTCCTAACCTTGCAGAACTGGTCTGCTCATTAGTCTAGGTGTATTATGTATTTTACTCATTGCTGAAACCATCTCAGACAGAAAGCTTTTATGGTATTTTTGAATGCATGCATCCTTACATGACCAGTGTGTAGATTATTGATAAATGCAGGGCTAAATATAGGTTGTAGAATAAAACTTTTTAATACTTTTTCTCCATCCTTTTGCTCCCTGCTCAGTAGACATTTCTGGAAGCTGTATCTGGGGCATGGGGAAAGCACCAGAGCGCTGGGATTTGAGCATGTGATTGTGGCTCAGCAGAGGGTAGGTCAAACAGGCATCTGCAAAATGAAATTTCATCTGAAATTAGTGAGTATAGTCAGAAAGTGCATTGTAACAATACAAAGACAGTTTTGAGAAAGCAGCATTCAGAATACTAACTTTATTCGCCAATACTGACCTTGATTAAGTTGAAGCGCAGACGAAACAGAGATTTTAATGGTGAAATACATGTGGCATTGGACTAGGTTTAAAGGGTAAATTCCACCAAATGCTAAACATTTCAGCATATGTCACTATTGAAAAGTAAACAAGGTGATGCAAGAGTGTTTAGAAAAATCATCCTTCTAAAATGTGCTCTTTCTAATGTTGACAAGAACCAGGCGTCATGACAAAAAAAAGATGCATGAGCTTGTTATATTTACATTTACATTTTACATTTATTCATTTGGCTGATCATTGGCTCATTTATCCAAAGTGACTTCCAGGACAGAGGAAAGCGTTTACATTGCACAGATTAACACTGAAGGTGGTGCCACAAGAAGACCAATGCATTTCTTGTAGTTGTAGAGATAAATAACAAACGCAATTACTATAATACATACACACGCCAAGTGCTTATACTACTACAGACAGCAACTACTGCAACTGCTGCAAACTAATGCATACACCAAGTTCCTATACTGCAACAGAGAGCAACTTCAATAAATACATACATATGCCAAGTGCTTACACTAACTACAGAGAACCACTACAACAATGGATACATGTGCCAAGTGCTTACACTAACTACAGAGAACCACTACAACAATGGATACATGTGCCAAGTGCTTACAAAAATACTACATTATAACAGTTGACAAGTGCTATAGAATAAATCTGGTTGGTTATCGGGAAGCAATAAATCATATGTGATGACTAGGCTTATGTGCAGAGGTGGGTGCGGAACAGTTGAGTCTGGAGTTGCTTCTTGAACGTGGAGAGAGACTCAGCTGATCTTGACACTGGGCAGCTTATTCCACTGTTGAGGAACAATGAAGGAGAAGAGTCTGGAGTGGCATTGCACATTGTTATATATACGTCTTCAGATAAAAAAAGGTTAATGTTAAAAAAAAATACACAAATGTCAATTCCTGTCTCTGATTTTATACACAATTCACAATTTTCTTTTTAATAGCACATATTTTTTGGAATGGCTTGGATTTCTTCTCAAGAATGATACTGACTACAAAAAATCTAATCCTGAAGCATGCAGCATATAGCATAAAAAGGTTTATCCTCTGTTGCTCATTCAAACTGCCTCTAGAAGCACAAGAGCAACTTCATGAATTCATGAAAAAGTTCCCGTGGCCAATCAGGTGCACACAAGTCATCTGTGTGCAATGCCAAGCCTTGGCTGGAGCACCATAAAGCACCCTGCAACTGGATTCTGGAGCAGTAGAGACATGCCCTCTGGAGTGATGAATCATGTTTCACAATGTGGCGGTCAGATAGATGAATCTAGGTTTGACAGATGCCACAAAATGCTACATACCAGAATGCTTAGTTTGGTGGAGGAGGAATAATGGCCTGAGGAACCTCCACAGTAATGGTTACTGGTTTTGGAATGGGATGTCTGATGTTTCATGTAGGTGTGATAATCTGTAATCCTACATAATATATTTCCCAGTGGTGATTAGGCTTCATCAGCCTCTGGTTATGAATAGCACAGAATATGAAGAGTCAGTACTTCAATATGTTACGTTTTCCAACCCTGGACATCATCATACAGTCAGTACAGAGTGTTCTTACTTGATATGCTAAGTTTACAGAACTTTACAGCCTTCTGCAAAGTTGACTGTTCAAGTTTTAAGCCTTTAGGTCATCATATAGAGATCTATATCCATAAAAAGGAATAATTAGCAATGTTCCATATGTATCTTGGCTTTGTTAACAAAGTGTGGGAGAAGCATGAGAACCACATCCATTGCATAACAACCTCTTAGAGTTACCAGCGCTCATAATTGGTTGGAGAATTCTCAGCAAGTAGTTGGCAATTACATGATAACTGTGTGAAACAAACATTCTCAAGTCTAATTAAAACTGTCAGACAGAACAAGAAGTAACGGATGGTACTGATTTCCTGCATAAACCACTCTAATACTGTATATTGCATGGAAAAAAAAAATACTCAGAATAGACGTTCCAGCATTAGATTCAGACTGCCACCTAGTGGAGGACATGAAGAGCATTAATATAAAGCTTAAAGCTGTTAATTCAACAGATTCCACACATCTAGATTGTGAAATACTCAATAGTTTTATTGCATCAAGAGTAGCAAATGAACACTGACAACAGAAAACAAGTATCCATCATAGACAAAGGCAATTCATTTTGTGGGGGAGAAAACATATAAGGACTTCTGACTGACATGGTGGATTTAACTATAGGACTTAAGAGAGCTTGGCTGCAGTGGTACTTAATATCCACAAAAAGGTGCTTTGCACTAAAAAGGTCTGAAAACTGGTGTATGAAAAGGAAACAGAATCTCTATACTTAGAAAAGCTAAACACCACATCCACTCAAATGTCACAGAAACGTTGATGCTTGTGTATGGTACACATTTGGACACTCAACTGAAAATTAGGGATGCACCAATCTGATACTGATATCAGATATAGGTCCGATACTGGCTCAAACAGCTGGATTGGGTATCGGTTACGATGGGCTGAGGTCAGATCAGTGCATCCCTACTAAAGATGACTAAAACATGACTGGGACACTTAAAGGGGAATTAGACACAAACACTCGGTACTAAATATTTTCCAAACAAAAAAAAAATCATTACTTTTAGAAAAGAAAAATCAGAATGCATGTAGGTCTCAAACAACTGATGAGTCACCAGACATTAATAAAACAATCCCATAACACAATGTCCTTTTGGTCTTTGCATGTGCTTTTAAATCTACAGCAGGGGGAGGTACTTGTGAAAAATTTCTCTTTTCCCTTTCCTCCGTAAAAAAGTGAACTTGTTTTAGAACGGGTGTCCGGTCCTGGAGATCTACAACCCTGGAGACTTCAGATCCCATACACCTGGCTCTCATACCCAGACACCCCTGAGGGCCTTTATTACTTGGACCAGGTGTGTTAGATTAAGGTTGGAGCTAAACTTTGCAGGGTGGTAATTCTCCAAGACAGAAGGTGGGCACCCACGCATTACAGTGTTCAAATGTCACCACATGAATCTCTGCACTGCGGTGCTACCAGGCCAGTGAAATGTCTTATAGATGAATATATAGAGTGTGGCTGCATTCACTGTTGTATAGAGAGCCAATTCGAGCAGCAGTCTGGGAAGAGATGGTAGAGGGAGATGTACACGGTACAGGAGATATGGCAGAATGAAATAGCGGAATTCCAAAAGTTTCTGCGGGACCGTAGCTGCTCCTAGACATACAAAAAAAGCCAAAAGCCAAAACAACGACTTGGACTTCAGCATGTCAAGAAAGTTCCACGCTGCAAAAATATATCCAGGAACAAGGAGGTAGCGGACGAGCTGGTGCTTCTCGAAGATCCTTTTCCATACATAAAAAGGAAAATGTCTGTTATCTGCCAACAAGTACTTGTGAACAAATGTAAACTTCCAAACTAGTAGTAGAGACGCAGCTGCCAGTAGAAGAAACAGGAAAGGGTGTTTTCTCAGAGAGTGCACAAATCTGACAAGCCTGTGGTTGCAAAGGACAACAGGAAGGGAGAAGACTAAAGTGAACGAGAAGAAGTAAAAAAGTTGAGGAAAGTTCAAACAGGCTTCGTGACTAGTCCGGTCTCCAACCACAATGCCATTGTTCAAAACCACGAATATGACGAAGCCGCATCCGACTAAGCCATACGGCCACGTCGACAAGACCACAGTCTTTATGTTGACTGGTGCTCTTAGAAATTCCAGCAAAAATCGTGCCACCCTCTTCACTCCACTGACTGATAATGGTATCTGTGAGGGTGTTTTCTCATCCCTCTTCTTTGACTGCTCCACTTTCCAGGCTTCGTCCATTTTCTGAGCCACAACGGTGCCAGCGCAGAACGCCACCCAGATGATGTTGGTCTGACGGAAGAGGATGGCGCAGATGCCCAGCAGAGCCGCTGCTTTGTGGCACCCGTAGAGGCACATTAGGTAGGTGAAAAGTGTGAAAAAGGTGGAGCCAGCATCCGTGTAGTAGAGAAACGTGAAGAAGTAGAGTATAGGGAAGGTGGACAGGGTAAGGGCGGAAAGAACTCTCCGTACAGCTGAGCGAGACTAGGAAAGAAAGACAAGAAGATGAGAAGAGTACCTCAATTTTATATTACATTTTCTACTAAGAGTTAGACAATAAGGACATATTACTGTAAAAATCTATAATAATAATAATAATAATAATAATAAATTCTTCTTTTTTTTAATCATTATTATTATTGAAAGTAATGAATCCTAGATAAACTATTCTGTGATAGTGAAGAGAAATGTGACCTCTGCATTTAACCCATCACACGTGCACACGCGAGCAGTGTAGCAGGACGGTACCTTGCTCAAGGGAACCTCAGTGGCGCCTGGAACAAGACTTGAACCTGTGACCTTCAGGTCCCAAAGGCAGCGTCCTAACCACTAGGCCACCACTGCCCACTGTGCCAACAATGTATAAATATTTAAACATTTTAACAATCTTCGCTGCAATTTGAAGATTATATGAATTATGTAAGCATCCACATTGTAGTTAATATGTATTTATACAGTTTTATACTTTATACAGTATTTATGATGTATTTTTTAAACATATGTCATTATTTCATTATGTAAATGTGCCAGATTTAGCCTGAACTTTTCCAGGGAGGGTCAACCTTATATCATGGCACAAAGTCATAGAATGGTCAATTTGTAGACCTACCTCTCTTAGAAAAAAACATGTTCGTATGGAGTTGGTAGCCACTGCCTGCAGTTATAATTTAATAATACATAATGTTTCATTTTAAAAGGTTAAGCTTCATTAAAAAATACATTCACTGCAGCTCTTTGTAGCAGATAAATTTTACTGTCTTTCTATAATGTGATTTCTATTCTGTTTTGTTGTGTAGCCTTTTATATTGGTCATTGCTTTGACAACTGAATTAGTTTCTTTCTTGGTATAAAACTATAAAACAAAATTTTTAAGTAGTGCAAACTGTATGTTTTATTCATCAAGTGTGAACTAAAGTAAAGCATTCCTTCCACACCTCTCTATCATTATTCCTCTATAACGCTATAAACTCTATATACACAAAAAATTCAGAGAAAATAAATATGATTAATCAGCACCTTGTCCTTAAGGTGTAGCCTGCAGATGATAAGGTAGAGTATGTAAAGGTTTCCACAGTTGAACAGAAGATTGACGAAACGCAGCATAGCAGTGGAGCACACAACCTTCCCAGAGAAGTCTGCCAGCCACACCAGCGGTTTAATCACACCCACTGAGAGCAGGTAAAGACCAGGCAGAGTAGTGATCATGGGATCCCACTAAGAAGAAAACCAATATACATTTAATCTAATTGTCACATCAAAAACAATCATATTCACCACACATACAGCAGCATTCAGGACATGTTTATCTTCTAATGTTTAGTATCACTAACTTTCAACATGTAGCAAAAACCATTGCCACCAAGTTCAACTGCCCCTGCTTAGACTGATGTGCCACCTACTTACTAGGGGTGTGACAATTAATCGATCTGTATCAATGCATCAACTAAAATAGCGCATGATCCGATGCATTGATATGTGTGTTCATTCCACAATTCATTTTACTAGGTGCAGAGTTTTGTACTGAAAAGTTGCTATTGCTTATGACTACACTGCTGTATTTGATTTAAGATGTTTTTGTCACATACACTGTTACACTACTCGTACAACATGCAGTGAAATGTGTCCCAGAACACCCGAACGAGTATGTGTACTGACTTAGTTAGCAAAAGTCAAAAATTATAATAAAAAATCTAACAATAAACTGTATATACACACCATTAACAACATATACAGACGAAAATGAATTTGAAAATCCGAAGTTTTACAAGGTGAATACAGAATGTCCTTTCCATAGACAATGTGAATTTAATGTGAATGTTTAATTTAATTTGACCTTTAATAATAATAAAAAATTACATTATAATGTGTTTGCATGTGTGAGATGATGGAAATGTAGCAGATTGTGTGAAATCGCATCATGTTTCATATGGACTGCTGACCCCAGTACTGAACCGAATCACTCTGCTGAACATTTTAAGGCACTGAAAATGAGTGAATTGTTGGCTAAAATAATAATTGTATCACAATATCATAATAAAATGTTTCTTCAAAAAACAATATCACTATTTAAGGACATCGTGTTTTTGAAATATTTGTTTAATAGAAAAATCAGGAATCAATATATCAATATACACAGGTCTTTCTGTGCAATTATATATATATATATATATATATATATATAACAAAATATCGAAAATTCGGTATTGGACCATCTCTAACGTGCACACATACCTCGTTAAATTTGCCATGGCAGTATTTCTGGGCCTGTGGGATGTGGAATACCTCGTCCATGTACGGCTCCCTCTGCTCGCGGCTCACTGCCGAGAACAACAAACACGAAACGAAGAAATTGACGCTGCACAGTGCCGTGAACGCGTAGCTCTCAAAACGCTCTAGCATGGCTCCACTCGTTCCAGACGTCTTTACACTGTAATGAAATGGAGATTCCGTTTCACGATGTGGTCTAGTAGCAGTTTACCTTAAACCTAACCTCCCTGAACTCAGGCTTAAGTCTAAATGTTGTGTTTTATCTGGCTGCATACTGCTGCATGCTAGCGGGGAGCTGTCCGAGCATTAACTTCCCGTATGGAAACTCGACTTTAGGCTAAGACGTTCCGTCTGATACGACGCCAGGAGTATATTTAAATATTTAATAAATATACACACAGTAACAAGCTAATTATATTACTTCATATTCTGTTGACCGATGGTCCTATTAAAGTGTGCCAAACGCTTACACCGCGCAAAGACACACTCGGAACTATAGCAGACCGACGGTGTCACAATATTATTGTCCCGATTAAAGGCTCTCGTGTAGTTAGCTGCTGTTACCTTAGCTAGTGAGCTTATATTTTAGCCACCTTTTACGGTAACCATGCATTTAACTCAGGATTTGGAACTTTTCCCAGAACATGCCGTAACTCAGCTGCTTTTCAGGGATGTTAAAAACTGTGCAGAGATGAGAAAGATGGCAATGGAGGGACAAATAGCCGGCGCGCTAATAAACCCGACCATGGTAATGACTAAACTGATCAACGCTTCCAGTCACTGTTTTAACTTTAATATTTTAAGGTCAGCTTTTGTTGTGGTGCTTGAGTGTGTTCACAGTGACAGTCACCTTTACTTCACTATTAAACTGCTTTCAGTCACTGTAATTACTATTAAACTGTTTCAGTCACTATAATCACTTTTAAACTGCTTTTAGTCACTATAATCACTATTAAACTGCTTTCAGTCACTATAATCACTTTTAAACTGCCTTTAGTCACTGTAATCACTATTAAACTGCTTTCAGTCTTTATTAAACTGCTTTCAGTCACTATAATTACTTTTAAACTGCTTTCAGTCATTATAATAATCACTATTAAACTTCCCTCAGTCACTACAATCACTATTAAACTGCTTTCTGTCACTATAATTACTATTAAATTGCTTTCTGTCACTATAATTACTATTAAACTGCTTTCAGTCACTGTAATCACTATTAAACTTGTTTCGGTCACTATAATCACTATTAAACTTGTTTCAGTCACTATTAAACTGCTTTCAGTCACTATAATTACTTTTAAACTGCTTTCGGTCACTATAATCACTATTAAACTGCTTTCAGTCACTATGATTACTATTAAATTTCTCTCATTCACTCTTTAATTACTATTAACCTTTCAGTCACTATTATAATCACTAGTAAACTGCTTTATCATTATTAAAGTCACTTTTAACTAATTTCAATCACTATATATATTGGCTATTAATCTGCCTTCGGCCATTATAATAACTATAAAACTACTTTTAGCCACTATTTGTTGGTTTCATTCAGCACAATAGTCACTAATAAACAGTCAGTAATTTAGTCACTTTTCAGCACTATTGTCACTATTAAACTGCTTTCAGTCACTTCTATAGTCACTGTTTAACCTGTTCATTCAGTAATATAGTAATATTCTCTCTCTCTCTCTCTCCCCCTCTCTCTCTCTCTATCTCTGAAGATAGTTGATCCCTTCCAGACTCTAGTAGCAGCAAACAAAGCAGTTCATTTGCAGAAAATAGGAAAAATGAAGACAAGGAGCTTATACTCTGAAATCATCTTCAGTCTTTCACCCACCAACAACGTGAGTAGTTTTCATCATAAAATCAGTACCACATGTAGTTGGTAATAGCATCAGAAAAAGTTTAAGCATCTGCCACAATTATTGTGCTGCAAATGTCTTTACAGATATCTGAAGCTTTCAAAAGGTTTGGAATCTCAGACAGCGACAGTGCAGTCCTTGTTGTCCTGGTTCATAACAAAGAGGACATTCTCAATAAGGATGACATTGTGTCTAAGGTTGATGGCCAGCAGATACCAGTCGATCAAATGTCTACATTCACTGACACTGCCAAGATTAAGAAGGTTTGGTTCGCTTAAATACAAAAAAAACCTCACTGTACTTGGACATTTTCTCAAATACAGTATGTTTCACAGTTTTTGTCTTTCTGGGTCAACACAGTACTGCCATATTTGCACAAATGAGTAATTCAAGGCAAACAGACAATTTGAAAAAAAAAAAATCTTAATTTTTAATCCTAATTTGTAAAAAATTAATTAATAGAATAAGATAAGGACATAATAGGCTGATGAGTAATCAGCCACCTCTTACTTTGTAGCTTATGCAGCTACATTATACAATGTTTACAAGGTCTCTTTAACAGGGCTAAACCTGCCTTTTTACTGATGCAGGAAGTTCCTCTACAAGTACTGACAATACACATGATATACTCAGAACATTATATTGTAGAGCAATTTGTTATAACATATTGCCCACTTTTATATAATTCTGTCCATGTACATAAATGTGGTCGAACCCAATCAGCTAATTATTCTGAGCATGAAAATGTATCCTCTTTTTGTAATTTCAGCTCTACAAAGTCACACCCCAAGAGGAGAAATGTGGAAGTGTGTTGGATGCTGTTGTCTGCAGAATGGCTGCTAAGGATGTTGTATAGACTAGCTGACACCAACAGGACATACACTCTAAAAAAAATTAAGGTGCCAGAAATGGTTCTTTGGAGTGATGCCATCAAAGAACCATGTTTAACTCCCAGGTTAAAGAAACTTCTGTTTGTTTGCATGTCCAGTGGTTTCTGTTAAGTTTTCGCCACTTGTTCTATGGCAGCCCTCCAAATAATGTTTTTCAAACTTTTGTTTTAATTTTATAAAAAAAAACCTGTTTATTTATTCATTTGACAATTTAAAAAAAAAATAAACCTGATTTAGGAAATCCCTCTTTCAAGCATTTTCTAAGCATGTGCACAGACACACAAATGTGGAAAAAGTACAAGTGTCTAACTTTAAAGTAAAGTCAGAGAGGATGTTTAAATATATTTGCTCACCTGGATTGTTACAGGACAGCACGAAGCAGTTAAAACTTTTAAAGTGCCAGAAGTCAACAAAAAATCCAACCTTTTTTTTAAATTGACTATGAAAAGTGCCTGCAGACGCATAGAGATTCTGAGATAGAGACAGAGATTCTGATTGCCCTTTTTCACTTCCGGGGTATAAATAGCTACGTCTTGTACCATTTGTGAGCATTTCTGGTTAATCCCTCTTATTTGAGGCCTCTGGTCATTTATAATAAGCGGAGATGTAGACGTCCTGTTCAGTGAATCACAGCCAGCTCTGACACAAAGGTCAGGAAAATCCACTTTGGGTCTCCATTCTTTAAGGCAGAACATCCTCCAGATTAACTTCTGTTGCCATGATTGTGTTCCAGTATGTCCCCTTCCATGAAGGTAGTGAGGAACACTTGTAAAGGCAAGTCCCAGAATGTCTCTGTGCTGTCATGAAACCATTAAAGAGCCGATATCATAAAAAAAAAACATGTCCTACATTTTTGTTTGACGTAGTTTGTAAACGTAGCGTTCACCATTCCAACTTAGCATTCTACAAAACAGCCCATTTTAAATTTGCCGTCTTAGCCTTGACCACTTCTATTGAACTTGAACGTTTCAATTCATTTACATATATCAGTCTTAAAGTGTGAGTAAAACAAACCTAACGAACAAAAAGAGAGGTAAGAAAACAGCCATGTTAGTGTATTGGTAGAATTGTCAGATCAAATCTCAGCTTCTGTTCAGAGTCATTGATGAGGCGTTAATATGTTTACTAGCAAGTTTATTGAGACAGAAGAGAGACAAAGGGAAGATGGTATTGCCTGCTTCCTCTGTTTGATCTGTCTCACTCTGGTCTGAGGTGAGGGGTCACAACAGGCCCTTATCAAATGTTGACAGGACATAGCGGAGACTCACTGGAGTCGCTGAAGGTCAAAAGGCAGATGCACAAGTAGAGCTAATCTACATACACCCAACAGAAGTCATAAGAGGACATCAGGGAAAAAATGAAGGACGTTTCCTTTAGACAAGCATTTAGAAAGTTACTACAGGTTTTTATCTCTCAGTAGGAAGGTTGAAAAGGGTTCTGGTCAACCTTACAATATTGTCACAGCGATATTCTGTTATGCATGCAAACAAGCACACAATGCTCATCGACGCATGTGGGGAGTAAAGGCTCGCCCATCTTGTCCAATCCGAGGAGCTCCTGGTGCACAAAATGTTAATGCTGACTGATAGAAAGGGGTCAGAACACAGTGCACCACAGTCAGAGCTGTTTCAGTAGCATGAGAGGGGCCTACACAATGTTGGTGTTAATGATCGGTGTACATACAGTATACTGAAACTGTTGATAGTATTGCCTATGTGAGAAAAATACTTTGAGGATAGAACGTTTAATAATAGCATAAGGCTGTAACCTCTGTTCTCGAATGGATGACCGGATTGGAGTACGATTCTGCAATAACCTACAATAATCCAATATATAATGAAATCTCAACATTTTATCAGGATTAAATTATTTTGGTACAACACAAAATCATTTTTTACCCTTTAGTGTTCTGGTCAATTATTTGGTGGATCACATTTTGAGCCCCTATGTTTAAGTAAAATGTTCACTGAGCTTCACTCTGGACTCCATCTCTACCACTTGTTTTTTATGGTTAGAAAATTCACTGGATTGGTCTTTAACCAGCAGACCTCATCAGTGAGTTTCCTCACTAGAAGTGAAACGCATGCAGGTTGCAGGTGATTCTGACACACGTTTGAGGACGTTTAATGGATTTCTCTGAGAGGTTTCAGGATAATCCAATAATTTTATTATATTTTTACTACTCTGTTTATCTATTCAGAGTTTTATCATAAAGAGAAATCTCGACTGTTTGATAGAGGCCTAACATTGTTGCTGCTATTGCCCAAATTAATAAATAATACAAAGAAATCATTGCTTTTTGCCAGTATTTCTACCCTTACAAACAGCCTGATCCTGAATGTTATCTTGGCCAAAAATGACCATAAACTTCATTGAGCATTATTAGAATAAATTCAGTTGACTTCAAAATCGATGCAGTTGAATTGCCTTCAGATCAATGAACTGATGCATTTGAATGAACTGACCTTCATCTACAGCACAGCTACACAGTATTAGTCAGGGAAGTTGGTAAGCTCATCTTTTCCCATGTTCCCTCCACTCACAATCACCACGACTTTTTTGCCAGTAATGTCTGGTATTCTGTCATTAATGATGGCAGCAAAAGCTGCTGATCCTGAGGGTTCTACAACCAGACCAGCTCTGTAAAGGGTGGACACAGCAGACTTGATTTCATCATCAGTCACCAACACTATCTTCTCCACGTACTTCTGACACATTGCATATGGCAGAGCACCTGAGAGATGATAAAAAAAAGAATTTTTTTAGAAATGTACTGAAAATAACTCCTTATCCCAAATGCAGTCAGGCAAGACATGTTGGGGTTTACAGTTTGCTAGTTTTGCTTTCCTTTAGTTTTGCTCCTGAAACCATTTTGTTTGTACTTTTGCCAAATTTTAACAAATTGTTATACAGGGAGAGAAAAGCAGAAGCCAAGCATAGTTGATTTTATGCTGAAGCACTGCTAAATCAGTTGTTTCATTTTTAAGAGCTTACACTTGTTTGGGCAGTGGAGGCCTAGTGGTTAGGACACTGTCCTTGGGACCTGAAGGCTGCAGGTTAATGTCCCAGCCCGGGCACTACTGAGGTACCCTTGAGCAAGGTACTGTCCCACTACACTGCTCCTCGGGCGCTGCTGATAGCTGCTCGCTGCTCCACGTGTGCCAGTGTGATGGGTTAAATGCAGAGGTCACATTTCGTTGTGGTGCTTGAGTGTGTTCACAATGATAATTCATAATTATGAAATTAAAGAAAATATGAATTTTAATTTTAATGCGCTTTTCAAACGGCATCTTCCAAAGTGCAAAAAAAAACCAAGAATTATAAGAAAAATAAAGAATTAGATTCCCAATCTTAAAAAAAGTGAGTAAAACCGATGAAACAGAGAAAGTAGTTACATAAACCCGGCAAGTGCAGTATGGAATAAAAATGTGCCAAAATGTCCCATAACCTAGGGGCACAGGTTAAGGAATCAGCCGAGTGGAGAAAATGAGGAGGTGTGTACAGGGTGAGTAATTCACAGAGACACAGTGGAGCAATATATCACATAGAAGTGTGAAGCAAAGACAGTTTACCTGCGAATGGTGGTGCAAGACCAGAGGCAATGCTCTTGCTGTCCATGCCCACAGGCTTCTTTTCAATGAAGCTGTTGTACATGGTGCATGCTGTCAGAAGTGAAGAATGATAGTGTTTAACCAACATGAAACATTAATGCCACTGTTTCTTGAAAAAAGAGCCAATTCGTCTAGTGAACAAATCCATTCATTCATCCAATCCAGTCTAAATATCTACAATCTCCATTACATTAAAGTACAATTCACCTCCTTCTGGCTCCACTCCGTAGATTCTTGTCCCATCACATCCAGATAGTTTAATGACAGCTGCCACTCCAGCAAGCAAACCCCCTCCACCGCAACACACCACCACAACATCTGGATTAGGAACTACCTTCAGGATCTCGAAACCAATACTACAGCATCACACAGAGACAAGACACAAGTGAAATAACAGCAAAAAATACAACAACAACACAAATCTTATGGATCTTATTAATAATTTCATTTATAACATTAGTAGTAAATGTTCTGACTTTAGCTGTGGCCTAATGGTTAGAGAAGAGGGTGTGTGACCAGTTCAATCCCTGGGGCACACAGGGGACATGTAAGAAGGGGTGACTGAGGAAGCAGCACTTTCCTCTTACACATTCATGGCTGAAGTGCCCTTGGGCAAGGCACCTAAACCCTTAGCTGCCCCCCAGGTTGTTTACATTTACATTTATTCATTTGGCTGACGCTTTTATCCAAAGCGACTTCCAGACGTGGAGCAGTGTAGTGGGACGGTACCTTGCTCAAGGGTACCTCAGTAGTGCCTGAGCCGGGATTTGAACCTGCGACCTAACCACTAGGCAACCACTGCAAGGTTGTTGTTGTAAGTCTACATGTACTTATGCTTTTTGTTCCTAAAGCCTTTGGTTTCTACTATTTAAACCGTTGAAACCAGTCTTACAAAATAACAACTGCAAACATTTGAAAAGTACTGTTTTTTAACCAGACCTGATGTAATCTCCTCACTATAGGACTACAGGACCTCCGTTTCTGATTTTGCGAATCCTTGTGAGGAATGTTTCTGATGACAATAAGGAGTTTGTTATGTACCTAGCATGTCCTGCTATGAGGACTGGATCATTGTAGGAATGCAGGAAAGTCATGTTGTCCTCTTCAACACATCGACTGACTGCATCCAAAAGACATGGTGTTGGCACTCGTTCCACCTCAATACCAAAGCTCTGTTGATACAGTAGGACTTCAGATGAGTTTTGCGTGAATGGCCCTGCAAGCACAACATTTCTGGAACTATAGCTGGGTCTTACTTGTATTAGCAGAGATCTGGAGATGGGGGCTGTTTCAGGCATCACTACTTTGCCTTTTGTGCCATAGTGTTTAGAGGCATAAGCAAAGGACTTCCCATAATTCCCAGCAGACATTGTGACAAAACAGCCTTCTTTGGGGTTTTGGGCGAACTGATTTGCAACACCCCTGATTTTAAATGAACCTGTTGGAGAAAAAAAAAACAGATAAAAGTAAAACTGCCCTCCTGTACGCTTTTCACAATGTTATGTATGGTAGATGATGAAAGACTTCAATTCTTTGAAATGTTATCAGTTTAATAAGAGTTCAAACGAGTTAATAAATGTGGGCTGTAGGCACTGGTGGCCTAGTTTTTAAGGCTTTGCCCTTGTGAACAGTAGGTCAAAGTTTAAATCCCAACTGAGGTACCCTTGAGCAAGGTACCGTCCCGTTGCACTGCTCCCTTGGCGCTTTACATAGCTGCCCGCTGCTCCACGTGTGCATGTGTGATGGGTAAAATGCAGAGGTCACATTTCGTTGTGGTGCATTTTGTGTGTGAGTGTGTTCACAATGACAAAATAAGTCACTTTAATCGATTTGAAAATATGGAACCAAATATGCTAACAGTGACCCTTAATTATCAGATAGGACAACACAAGGGTTGCACAGTTTGAACAAAATATTATATATCACTGGTAACACTGACAGTACAATGTTATATTCCATATAAACATTTCCTTAAATGTATATGGACTGAACAAAAGAAGATTATTGCATTTTGCAGCTCTATATCAAACCCATGACCTTGCAATACTACACTGAAATAAGTGAAAGTGACTATCATTGTGAACCCCATCACACAAAGTGCACCACTGGATCGGCAGGCAGCTATCAAGAGCACCCGCGTGGAGCAGTGTTTAGCAGAGCGGTACCGTGCTCAAGGGTAACTCGGTGGTACCGGGGCTGGGACCTAGCCACTGGCCTACCACAATAAAAATGAAACAAAATAGAACTTGAATTTTTGCTGTTCATATGTATTCCAGAACCCAAACAAACCAGTCCTCTGCATGTTCTCCAGCTTTAGGTAAATACTGCAGGACACATAGCACGGCAGGGTGGTCTGGCACCAGGGAATCATGGGGGTTTCGATCACTCCCAAAGGGCTGGACATGACTTTCTCCCGAGCCTCTTTAAGCATCTGAAGAGTAATGTGGTCTGCTGTCAGGTCCTCCATCCTGCTGAGAAATGAGAAGATGATCAGTTACAGATCACAGATATTCTAGTTTTCAATGAAACATCACCCAGAGTCAAAGTAAGTGCTAGGGATGCACTGATCCGATACTGAGATCAGATATCAGCCCGAGTGGGCAGTGGTGGCCTAGTGGTTAGGGCACTGCCTTTGAGACCTGAAGGTCGCAGGTTAGGCACTAGTGAGGTACCCTTGAGTAAGGTACTGTCCCACTACAGTGCTCCCCGGGTGCTGTTGGTAGCTGCCCAGTGCTCCATGTGTGATGGGTTAAATGCAGAGGTCACATTTTGTTGTGGTGCTTGAGTGGATTCACAATGACAAATAGTCACTTTCACATTGTTTCACATAGGATTCTGGCTTAAAATAGCTGGATCAGGTTTCAGTAATGATGGGCTGATCCAAGGGGCTGTTCTATTTTATTCTGTTTGTGCACATGCTTCCACTAACTGTGATTCTTGTTCATTTTTAAGATTTTTTTACCAAGTTGCTGGTGCATGATTGTTTATAATAATAAATGATTCCGTTAATAGATTGGATTTTTACCTTTAAAAAAAAAAACATAATGTCTTCTAAATAGTGACATACAGCTTATTAATGAAACACAGTACAATCAGTACTCAGTATCGGCCCAATCCCAGGCTCAGATATCGTATCGGGACTGAAAGTCGGATCGGTGTATCCATAGTAAATACTAGCCAACATGCTGGCAAAAAAGTTGAGAATTTTGCACTGGGGTCAGACTGTATCATTTGAATAACTAACTGCTTAATTGCTGCAATATTTATGCCAGATGCGCACTGACCAAATGCAAATCTGAATGAAGAAATAAAGTAATAATCCATATTTACTCGTAAATCACACCACACGCACAAACCAGAGTCACTCAAGTCTCGTGTGCAAATAGCGTACAATTCATTCCATGCACAACAAATCTGAGCGCAATGTCGATCAGAATATTAAATATAGATATTTAAGACTTTGACCTGAACCAAAAACTGCTCGCTGTTCTCGGTGTTGCGTTGTGCTTCGTCTCTTGGGAAACGGAACTGGATTTCAAGATGTGTTTCCCGTTGGACAGTATTTCGAGCGGTACTACAAACATGGCGGCGCCCTGTAGGCAAGCAGGGCTTCTTCGATAATGATAAAAGTTATATTTCTAGAAACTCGGTGCAAAAATCATGGGGTTAGTGAGACATGTTGTGTGTGCGATGTCTGGTGGAGTGGACAGTTCTGTCGCTGCTCTTTTACTTAAGCGAAGAGGTGAGAAATCCGTCCAGAAACTCGTTATTACCAGCTTTTAACACAACATTGCATATTCGGAATCAGATTTTTTGGCCCAATATGTTACATTTGGTTTTCAAAGTTGGTGTCTATTTTGCACGTCGGGCTGTATTAATACAGACAGTACACAATGTGCAAGAAAAATACAGACCGTGTTGAAGACCTAACGCTAGTTCTATATGTAGTATTCAAAATGTACGTATATGTAGACAGTGTGCAAAAGGCAAGGCAAGTTTATTTATATAGCACATTATCATACACAGAGGTCATTCAATGTGCTTTACAGTGATAGGCATAAACATTTTATATTTAAAAAGTAAATAAGCGTGAAAATAAGAAAAGTGCATGATAAAAGTAAAATATAAAAACAAATAAAAAATAAATAAGCATAAAAATAAAGAATATGCATGATAAAAGTAAAATATAAAAACAAATACAAGATAAATAGAATAGAATTCTATAATATATCTTATACACAAGGCAAGTGGTATACATAAGGTCTTATAGTTTTATAGCTTATAGTTAAATAGTTTTCTATATATTCTGTACAGTACAGTTTGTTTGTATTTGTGTATTTTTCTATTTTACTTTTTATATTTTTCTGTATAGTACAGTTAGTTGTATTGTTTTGTATTATGTGTCTTTACTTTGTTACATTGTTTACTTTTTTATGTATATGGTGGCTACTGGTACAAAAAATTTCCCTCTGGATCAATAAAGCATCTATCTATCTACATTAGGGATGAAACAATGAATCCGTCTGTATCGATGCACCGACATCAAATTTGATGTGTTCACTCTACTATTAACTTGGTTTTACTGTGTTTTTGACTGTGTTTTGTTCAGAAGCTGATTTTGCCAATGACTGCACTGCTGTATTTGACCTTCAATAATAAAATGTGCATATTGTGATTTGTTTGCATGTGTGAGTTTATGGAAATGTAGCAGATTGTGTGGAATTTCCTCATATTTCATACTGACTGTAGACCCCAGTATCACACCAAATTTTAAGGTATTGAAAATAATCAGATCATTGGCTGAAATAATTGACTGCAGAATTAAATCATGATGCAGTTTGTGATTTTCACCCCCTAGTAACTTGCCTGAGACTGCTTTATTGCTCCATTTGCTGCTCACTAAAGTCATCCTAAAATCAGAATGAGCCTCCCCCCTGTTCTTTTGTGTCCATACTGAGAACCATTCGTCATGTCGTATCATTTAAAAGATAAGAACTCTACTGCGTTTTGCCTTCGCCTCAAGTTTTGATTATGTCTCTTCACCAGTGGCTGCTGTTTTACCACCTTTACTTGCCTATTATCATGTGAAACCCACCCAATACTGTCGTGTTGTCCATGCTGATTCGCATTTGGTTAACCATTAAAAAAATTGCAAATTGAAAAAAAAAATTCATATCAGTCAAGAACTACAGAGAAATACCCCTGATAAAAGTTTAGACCTCAACACCTCATGAGTCCTGGTGTAACGTTTTTATTTAGTGGGAAACATTTTTTGTGTGCTTTCTGCTAGTGGTTTGCCAACCTATCTCTGCATCTTCTGTTTCGATAGTTAAATACACCTTCAACCAAAGAATGATTCCTGAATATGTACATCCTGCACTAATAACTCAAAATCACTGACTCTGAAAGAAAATTTGTGCCTTTTTCCAACAACCCTGATTTCCACAGTAAAATGACCACATACCACACTCACTCTTTCAAAAATATGTCATTACTATGCAAATGTAATACAGTGAGTTAAGGCCTTTTAGTGATTTCAGACAGATTAACTCAGGTTTTTGTGAAGAGAAATGCTAAGTGTGTTTTTTTCCATTTCATAGGTTATCAGGTCACTGGAGTTTTCATGAAGAACTGGGATTCACTGGATGAAAGAGGAGTGTGCACCTCAGAAAGAGACTGTGATGATGCATATAAAGTGTGCCGGGCTCTGGATATGCCCTTCCATCAGGTCTCTTATGTCAAAGAGTACTGGCATGAGGTGTTTAGGTATGGTCTTTTCTTGACTGTCCAGTGGATGTTAATACTGGGTTATTGATGCACACTTTACATTTCTTTGCACCATTTACGCATCTTTACATTGCTTTCTTTGTGCTTGAAGTAATCTTCTTGGGGAATACCAGAAGGGAAGAACTCCAAATCCAGACATAATATGCAACAAACATATCAAATTCAAGCACTTCTATCAGTATGCGATAAATACTTTAGGTAAGTATTGCTACTTTTAATCCAGTGGTTATTTGACAATTTACTTTCCTGAAAGTTCCATTTCTAACCAAAATCTAATGCCTCTGGTTCAGCTCTTTAAGCATTTCAAAGACAATATTAAGATGGGTCATGTGTGAATAACTGGGATATGGGAGTTTACACTGGTTTGAGAAAGGCAATGATTACCTGGGTTAGGTGTTGGTTCGAGCTAAACCCTACATTCCAGTAAATCTCTTGCAGCAGGGTTACTGACCACTGCTTCAGCATTTATTCATTAACTTGTAAGTCTGTTTGCACAGTGAGACAGGATGGGCTTTCCCTCAACCAATACATCTTTAAAATTTACATTTAGGTTTGAAACAGAATATTAAAAAAGTTATTACTATGAGTATGTTTCCCAATCTCTTCTGCCTAAAATCAATAGAAAACGGCTGTTGTTCCACAAAAACTTTGCTTCTGTGGTCACAACAAAGACATGTACTTTATCTGGAACTGTGAGAACTGTCCAGAAGTTTCTAGAATTTTCTATAACTTTTTTAGAACTTTTTAGAACTTTCTTGGACTGTTCAGAAAAGATAAAAATTCACCTGTTTTGCTATAAATATGAACCTTTTGTGGACTGGTTGTAAAATCAAAGTTTGTGATGTATAGAGCTGTTTTTACACAGGATTTAGACATAAGCAGCTAAAATATAACACTTAGAAGCCAGAAACAAAAATTGTGTAACATTGTGTGATTGATGCTGTTTTTATCCTTAGAACTGTTATTTGAAAAATCTACATGATCTGTAGGTGCTGATGCCATGGCAACTGGTCATTATGCAAGGACTTCCCTTGAAGACGAGGAGGTTTTTCAGCAGACGCATACACCAGCACCACGGCCTCTCTTCAGAGATCGCTTAGAGATCAGAAATCGTAAGTGCGATTCTGTGCTCTTACTGCCACGTCTTATGGCGTGGTATGAGTACGGGTCTTGTTGCTTAAAAAGAACTGCTTTCTAAATTCCTTTAAGATTAATTGTCATTAATTGTTTTGCCAAACTGTTTTAGGGTTACATCATCTACACCGGGTTGCCAGATTAGGCAGGCAAACCTTACCTGAACATACACACACTGGTCATTGTATCAGAAGCGCTTACCGTATAGGTGCACTCTGTAGGTTTACAGTACCTGTCCATATTTATACTTGTCAGCCCCTTTCTACGCCATCCATCAGTGGAATGGACCACATCTGACCAGATATTATTTAGCTGGACTTTTCTCCACCCACAGTGGCACTGACATGGAAGTGGCATAAAATAGAAGATGGTTGCAAAATTGTGTGTAACAGATGGCCTATAGTCTATTATCGAAAACCTGGAACCTGTTATTATATCACTATATTTTATGGTATATTTTCAGTAATATAAAAAAATATAAAAAGAGCCATTCAAAGTTATCTTTTTGACCACACAACCCTGAACGCTGTACAAAACCAAACCTAGATCCAAAACAGTAAAACTTATTCCAGACCATCAAACACTAAACCATAGGTCCTGAATCCAGATTCCACTCCTGGATTTTGTCCCTGAAGTGTTGATGGACTTGTTTGACCACCTATAGTCATATCTACTGATTACAAAATCCAGGACTGGAATATGGATTCAAGGTCCAGATGTGTAGACCTCTGTGCCAAACTACAAAAGTTAAGCACAATACAAACAGAATAGGAAATGTATTCACAAGTCAAAGTTCTAGTGAAAAAGCCAACACCAATACTCACAGGATTCATAGCCTCACCCTTCTGTAAACATGCAAATTAGGATTAAATTGTGTAAATGTGTGAGATGGTGAGACGTCCGCATTACGGTGAAAATGTGAACACGTCATCAGTATCGCAATATGATTCTTATCATGGAGAGGAATAGTGCTGGTATATCAGGGGCAATATAATATGGTCCAGCCCTTCTACAAAGTCATAGCTGTTTCTGCTGAAATGGCCTATTGTCTTATATATTTAAAATGAACTTTTGCCTGCTTAAACTATATACTATTTTTCAAAAACTGTAATTCGCCAACTGTGATGTTAAAGTACATTTCCGCTTCACTCTGCTGGATTTTTTTTTTCAGATTTTTACTTGCAATTACATTGAGCTAATTCGCTAATTGTGATGCATTGAGTAATATTTCAATCTCTTAATTTGCAGCTGTGAGGCTGTACCAAGGTGCCGATCTCCTGAAAGACCAAACCTTCTTCCTTAGTCAGGTTTCCCAGGATGCCTTGCGGCAGAGCATCTTTCCATTAGCAGGCCTCACTAAGGATTTTGTAAAGAAGATCGCTGCTGAGGCAGGTTTCCATCATGTCCTCAAGAAGAAAGAGGTAATGTGGGATTTCTTCTCTATAATAAAGCAATTTACCAGCCAAAGCTGTGTTTTACAGGAATGCTACCATTAAGAAGGGTTTTCTGGGTGAATTAGGCTGTAGTTGCAAAACATCATAATAGTTAAAGACTATTCCATGAATATGAAGCTGATTTTTAATAACTTGTTGCATTTAGCCATGTGTTTTTGCCTGTGATTTTACCCTCATTGACGTACTACCAGTGACCCATTTCAGGAGGGTCAGCACTACTTGAAAAGGTGTATAACACTCTGATTTTTTATAGACGAGAAAGGAGCGTGTATATACTATGCCGTTTTACTAGTGGGGTTGTGGAATTCATCTGAATCCCTGTGTGCAGTGAATCCTTGTATTAGAAAATATGCATATTCAAAATATGTATAAGTATATGTGCTTGCTACAGCATGGCCCCCCTGCACAAGGATGACACGCAAAATCGTGAAGCGTTCCTTATTTTTGGGCAGTGGTGGCCTAGTGGTTAGGACGCTGCCTTTGAGACCTGAAGGTTGCAGGTTCGAGTCCCGGCCCGGGCACTACTGAGGTTCCCTTGAGTAAGGTACCGTCCCGCTACACTGCTCCCCGGGTGCTGTTGGTAGCTGCCAGCTACTCCACGTGTGCACGTGTGATGGGTTATATGCATAGATCGCATTTGTTGTGCTTGAGTGTGTTCACAATGACAAATTGTCACTTTCACTTTCACTATATCACAGTGTATTCCAAAGTGATCTACATCTGCCCAAAACTGCTTTAATTCTCTTCTAGAGCATGGGAATCTGTTTCATTGGTGAGCGACACTTTGAGGATTTCATCCTTGAGGTATGTGCTTTATACACACACAGCTTTAGAGCTTGTACTCTATGGTCATATACACCAATCAGCCATAACATTAACACCACTTCTTACAGCCAGGAAACGTGAATAACATTGACTGTCTAGTTATTTCATTACTGTGGCACCTGTCAGGAGGGTGGAATATATTAGACAGCAAGTGAACAGTCAGTCCTTGAAGCTGATGTGCTGGAAGCAGGAAACATCTTTGAGGAACTGAGCCATTTTGACAAGGGCCTTATTGTAATGGCTAGACGACTGAGTCAAAGCATCTCCAATACCACAGAACTTGTAAAGTGTTCCAGGTGTGCTGTTGTTAGTACCTACCAGCAGTGATCCAAGGAAGGACAACTGATGAAATGGCAACAGGGTCATATGCACCCAAGGTACCCTGATGCATGTGGGGAGTGAAGGCTAGTCCGTCTGATCTGATCCCACAGAAGAGCTGCTGTGAATGCTGACTCGGAAAGGGGCCCGAACGTACAGTGCACCACAGTCATGAGGGTGACCTGGTCAATATTAGGCAGGGGGGTGTTAATGTTCTGGCTGATCAGTGTGTGTCAGTCTGAGTGTATTTGAATGCTGAATTTTCTGTATGACAGTATTTAGAACCCAAACCTGGACATTTTGTCTCTATTGAAGATGGGAAGATAATGGGAAAGCATAAAGGTACTGCGCCTGTTACATTTTTGCACATATAGTATTTTTTATAATTGTGTCATAATTTATATGATATATATTTTATACAATATATATAAAATATATAGTATATCATGTATATATTATGTATATATTGCATTGTCAAGGGTGCTGTGTGTATTTACTAATCATTTCTGCCTTTTCTTCCAGGATGGTTTACGTTTACCTTAGGGCAGAGAGCAAGGATAGGTGGGCAGAAGGACCCATGGTTTGTGGTTGATAAGGACATCACCACTGGGGAAATCTTTGTCGTGAGTTACAAACATCTTTGTTCGAGTGTTAAGACAAAATCAAAACATGTCATATCCCCCATTAAGTAACCTGAAGTTGCTTCCACCTTTTCAGGGTCCTACCACCAACCACCCAGCACTCTTGAGGGACACAGTACAGACGGATCGTTTTCACTGGATAACCGAGGAACCTCCTGCTGAACTGATCCGAACTCAAATGCTGGATTGTCACTTTCGCTTCCTGCACCAAATGCCTTTAAGTGAGTCGTGGGAGAATGTATAGCTCATTTCTGTATGTATGTATGTATGAAAACCAACATACCATTTTATTAGGTAGGCCTACCTAGAGTCTACACTCATTGTACAGTGGACGGTCATTTACCCATACAGATGTTCATCCATGCTTCATTATCTGTGCTGTCACCCGCACCGGACACTGGAGTCACTTCACTTTATTATTCCTTGTGTTATTTATTTTGTTTGTGCTGCTTAACCTGAAGAATCATGCTCTCTTGCACATTACTGTATGTGCTAATATCTGACTTAGGTACCATTAACTCACTATTCTGCACTGCCACAAGGAGCAGTGGTGGTGTAATGGTTAGGGAGTTGCACCTATGACCTGAAGGTCACCAGTTCAAATCCCAGACCAGTACAAGTACCACTGAGGACCCTGTGAGCAAGGTACCGTCCCCAAGCACTGCTCTAAGGGTGCAGCCCACATCAGCTGCCCACTGCTTCTATTCAGATGCAGAGGTCACATTTTGTTGTGGTGCATTGTGCTGTTCGGTGGTGTGTTCACAATGACAAATTTACATTTACATTTACATTTACATTTAATCATTTGGCTGACGCTTTTATCCAAAGCGACTTCCAGGACAGAGGCA
>JBBPDA010000126.1:26720421-26732057 GCA_037974385.1 Arnoldichthys spilopterus | reverse complement strand
TAAAAAGCATTTTAGACAGTAGCAAGAATTACATTTATTTATTTATTTGTTTTGTTTTTTTTTGTTTTTTTTTATTATTATTTTTTTAATAAATTACCTGTACACAAACATACAATGAATGAATTGAACAGATTGGCCACATGGATCAGCCCATTGTTACTAATTCACAATAGAGCTGTTTGTGCCAATATCAGAACAATATTCGATATTACAATTGTTGCATCCCTATATATATATGGCAACCTCAATTTAAATACAAATGTTAGATACACCACTTATTTTATCTCTCGGTGCCTGAACAGGTGTTTTTTCCCATAAGATGAGCCTCAGGTAGCTATCTCACTCCCCCTAGAAACACAAGAGCTCCCAGATTTCCCCTTTTGATAAAAGTAGGTTAACATTCTAGTCACAACAAAGGCCTGTCTTCCTTACAATAACACAGTGAGGACCTCAAACACGCAGCAATGAGGGTTATGTGTTCTAGCTGTAACCTAATCTGCCTTATCTGTATCAGTCAAGCTTCTCCATCATCTTAGGGGTCTCCGCACTAACATGGTGGCTCCCACCATGGAGAGGAGTATTGATTTTGGTCCGCTGCCTATCTGCTTTGTTTGGCCGGACAAATACAAGTGATAAGCCCCCTGACAATGCCCGAACAGCCCTGGAGACTCAAAGGCCACACAGTTGAGGACGTAATTGGAATTTCTTTATTTTGCCCTGATGCTGGATGGTGCGTCCAATGGGACGGGTGGTAGATCATCTTTTTTGTTGAAGCTACCCAGGCCACGGTTAGCTGTGTGAACTTGCTGGTACATGTGTGTGTGAGGCAGGTATTAGGCCTGTGCCCTGTGGCCATGGCGGCTGCATCTTCTGGAGGCCACCCCCACGCACACATGCACACACACACTGCTGCAGGACTCACATAGCTGGGCTTTTTCACATATCTTGCCTCAGAATGCTGAAGTTTATCTCCAGTTCAGCTGTCCTAGTTTTACACCACTAGCTGACTTTAATGCTTGGGCATTTTTAGCCTAATGTCAGTAGCATATATTCATTCATTAGCATTTTACCCATCTGAGTTAGTGAGCATACACACCCAGAGCAGTGGAACACAAGGGGTTGGAGGGTTAGGTGCCTTGCTCAAGGGTACTTCACCCTGCTGGCTGGTTCCTGGAATCAAACCAGTGACCCTTTGGTCCTGAACCCACTTCTGCAACCAGATGTGTAAGGTCTTGAATATCTCAAGTTGTTCTGATGTGCAGGCACTGTGTGATGGTGCTGTAGCTGTGATATGTGAGTTTAATTCATTAGGGCATGTGGGATACAGTGTGCAGTGTCCATCTTTGTCTGGACATCCACAGCCGTATAACAGCTGCACCGGCACCTTCAGGTCCACTTTATAAATGACCATCCTCCTTTGGCAGTGAGAATAACATGAGCCATGTCCTGCTCGTCCTTTCTCTCTTCTTTGTCCTAACAAGTACCTTTTACTTCAGGCATAAGGTTACTTACTACACATGACCCTCCTGGCCTTTGACCTCTAGCCCTTACGGGTGAGGGCAGTTTGTATTCGCAGTCTCCCTGTCTCATCCACCCTCAGCTTAGAATATTGTCCCTTGAGGAGCCTTGAGTATTGTTTATTGAGCTGATTCATGACATTTTTGACAAAAAGGGACAATTATTCGTTATCTATTCGTTCAGCTGTGATATATGGGCTTGTTTTTCTAAGTTGATGATACATTTCATGTCTCCACAACTATTTACAAAGACCTGGACTATCCGTGTTGATTAGGCTGCATTAACAATCATTAACAAACCGACAAATGAATTTGACAGTGATCAGATGTTGTGAAAAGAGGACTTGTATATTAATATTAGTGTTTGTTTGTTGTGTTTATTAGTTTATGTTGCTACATATATTGATCATGATGACTTTGAATTAATTAAACAGTTCACACCCAATTTCTCTAAAAATGCTTAAGTATGTTCGTATTGCTAAAGCTGCAAAATGTATGTTCACTTCCCTATCCATACACGTCATATAGGGAAACTAAGCATTAAAAAAAAATTCAATGAATAATAATAATAATAATAATAATAATTATAATAATGAAAGATGGGTTTTAAGTCTAGATTTAACAGTAGAAGCTGAATCAATGCTACAAATGTCTTTCAAGAGAGTTTTCCATAGACGAGGAGCAACAAAGCTAAAAGATCTAACGCCATAGTGGACAGACAAGATTTTGTGACGTCACAAATCCAGCATATTTTGAAGTTCGAAGACGTTTTGTGTTTGTTTAGAGACTTTGCAGCCTTCTGCAGTATCAGTATTGCAAAGACTAATGTTGCATTAACAATGTACAGCCCTACTATATTGTAAGTGGAGCTGATAAAATGTACAAGGTAGATGGACCTAAAGGAGTAGCTTGTCGGTGTATATACTATGTGGCAACAAACACAAAAATACTGTATAATAGGAGGATTTCAAATGTTGCCGCTGTCCAAAGTATCCCAAGACAAAACGTTTGAGCAGTGAAGTTTAACTGATGAACCGTAACAGCTTTAACTCCCAACAGCTATGCAGAAGTGTACGTCGGTCCTATATCTGATCTGTAAATGCAGATATCTGCTGTTAGTTATCTGTTCTTTTGCTTCTTCCCTCTTCCACTCCCTTTGTGGAATTTGCCCTGTGCCATCCCATCGCCTTTGCTCACACAAACCTCTTTTGCAGCTGCTATATCTGTCTGCGGTGTCTATAGAAACTGTTATTAGATTACCAAGCCTGACTGGATCATGCTCTGACCTCCCTGCACTTTCGCTCTCTTTATCCGAGCACCATCTCAACTTTATACTCTGGGGAACCACATAAATTGACAAACACATACCTGGGTTTGTTGCATTGTAGTCAAACTATTGGCATTAATCATGCACTATTTATTATGCTCTTTTAATCATAGAGAGGAAATTGTTCTTCGTTTTACCCATCCGGCACAGTGAGCACTAGCGTACACACCCCGAAGCAGTGGGCAGCCACACAGCCATGGTGCCCGCGGAGCAGTTGGGAGTTAGGTGCCTTGATCAAATCCACGGCAGGCATGGGATCTGGGAATCAAACCAGTGACCCTTCGGTTACAAACCTGCTTCTTTAAGCTTTAGGCCGTGACTCTTTAAGTCGAATGGTTTTTTTTTTGTCATTTTCATGGTAACACTAGACAAGTCCCACTGTGGTGTGTGGTGTGTGACTGCACTTCCCGAGCCCCTATGACCGGAATTTTATTAAATGTAGAGTGCTTCCTGATAATGTGGTAGTAATGCTGCTTGTCAGATTTTGTTAAGCTTGAAGCTTTACGTTACAAGATATTGACTAGTAAAGCACAAAATGTCTTGTAGAGAACTGGGGTCATGCACCTCCTGGAGGTCAACCTTTTTGGCAAAACAGTTGTCAGGCTCTTGCTCAAAATGTGCTTTGTGCCTCCCCTACTTCAGGGGGCGCTAGCATGAAGGGACATGCCCGTCTATGGACAAAAACCTCATGTTCTCTATACGCCATGTGGGGCTACCATCGCTGGAAACAAACCACATATTCAGAAACATAACTAACGTGGAGCAGCGGGCAGCTACCAGCAGCGCCTGGGGAGCAGTGTAGTGGGACGGTACCTTGCTCAAGGGTACCTCAGTAGTACCTTCAGGTCCCAAAGCCAGTGTCCTAACCACTAGGCCACCACCGGATGTCTGAAAGGATAAGTTACTCTAAAAACGTCTTCACAGAAAGATATTGACCGTTAGGATCGTAAATCACAAGTTTCATCATGATCCTAGTCCTTCCTCGATTATTTTAGCCAATGATTCGTTCATTTTTGATACTTTTAAATTTGTAGCAGTGTGATTTGGTTGAATACCTATGATATTCTGTGCACAATGTATCATGCTCACTTTGTTTGATGCATTGATACAGATTCATTGCTACAATTTTGACTATGTTGCCTGATGTCTGAGAAATTGGGACGCATTCACCAATGTCCTCCTCTGTTTTTTCTTTTAAGTTATTGATAAAAAGTTGTCAACATCACATTCATGACCAGCTATTTTGCGCAAGTACTTCAGGACTCAAATGTGTGTAAGTGTGCTCTTGAGCGTGAATAAATTCTGTTCTCACCTAAGAACACGTACCACATATGAGAACGCTGGTGAATACCAGAATCCTTGTGAAAACTGTGTGGGTTTTGAAGAAATGCATTCTTAGGAAACAGTTGGTGAATGAGGCCCATTGTTTTCTGATAGTTCTGAGGTTTTGACCTTTGATGAATATGTATGTGACAAATATTATTGCTTCATCAATACCAGTGAAGCGATACAGATGATGTGTGACCCAGCACTACCCTGAAGTGCAGACGCTTTAGGACTTTAAAGGCTTTCTCCACAGATTATTTTGCCATGAGCACAAACTTCAGTGGGCCCTCAGAAATGGAGGGGAGTGCAAAAAGAAAACTGAACATCAGTTAAGCTTAACAGCATGAGCTGCTCGATGTCTGGGTGAAATGAACAGGAAAGGAATCTGATTCATGTTTAATCTTGCAGACTCATTCAAAGGGTTGGGTAGAGCACAGACACAGGGAAACAGGGGGAAAAAATAGGGTCGTCCTAAAAGAGCTTGCACTGTAACAATGTGAATCCATTTTTGGATATTGTTGCTGTTGGACAAAAACCTTGTATCTCCGAAATGGCAAATTAACAGGAAAAGTAAAAAAACGTATAATGGAAGTTGAGGTAAAAAGACTTTTCTCCAGTTCATTTTGGACTATCTGTCTTGGTCCATTCATCACATTAATTCTTTCAAATTCTCCAATCACAGGAAAACTGAAAACTATAAAATCAACAGCAACAACATAATTTCATATTTTAAATTCTTAATTAGAAATCACCGTTATTATAGTTTAAAACATGCAAACGGTGTCATTCTGTATTAAGGAATAATGTCTTAATTGTACATTATTGAAAAAAGCAGAGGAATCCTATGTAAAGTTCAGATTCTACACTTTCAAACTGGTTCATCTGCTTGTGTTTGTAAGTAGGAGATAATGACCAATGATTTAAACTTTGAATACAGTGTTGTTTTCTGGATTTTTTAATTACATTTTTGCCATGTTTTATAATTTCTTGCAATGAAAATTTATTTTGAAACACATTAAATTCAGGCTCCTGAAAAAAGAAAAAATTGTAAACTTATGATGTGGCTTGCTGTGTAACATTTGTGTAATTAGATTTACATTGTCCATCAAAATGACTTTAATAACACTGGACTTCCTAGGTTTCATTTTTGCCTAAACTCCATTAGCGTATCTGAGCGTTATTTGTAGAAGCTGCCTCAGTGCTGTAGATAAACACTGCTAGCTTTCCTCCTCCCACAGATTCCACTGTGATGTCAGCGCTCGCCTGTAATTTCAATTCGACTTAGGATGTGGATCTGAGGGCCCGTCAGATAAGTCAAAAGTCCTCCAGACTCTCTGGCTTCACTGAGGTTTTAAGGTGAAATGCAAGGAGGAGTATTGTATTAATGTCTCTTTTCTGGCTTGACCACATCTACTGCCTCAACTGAGAAGACATGGGCCGTATATTAGAGGCTTCACTACAGCAGCATTCCAGGGAACTCTGGGAATGGCCTCAAGCTACACATAGACACAAAGATCTGAATGACCTAAGCCATTTTGGTCTTCAAAAAAAAATGTTGGTGTTCTGTAATTTTTAGCACGCCCACTTCAAATTAATGCCTTGCCTTTTTTGACTTAAAGCTTAAATCCAAGATTTACTTTGAGAAGGATTTTCCTTTTGGAACAGCACCCCATATCTCTTGAAAAGTTACTTTACAGGAGGATCTTTTTTAAAGGTGGGGTCAGCAAATTGTTCATGAAGCATTTTTGTCATTTTTGTCATCACAACACAGGGCAGTAAAAAGCTTGTCCAATCATTTCATTCATCCTGGAGGAAATGATTGTATACCTTCCTGGCTGTGTATGAATCCGCCTGCTTGCGTGTACTCTTATATTTACATTTATTCATTTGGCTGACGCTTTTATCCGAAGTGAATTCCAAGACGTGGAGCAGAGTAGTGGGACGGTACCTTGCTCAAGGTGCCTGACCCGGGACTTAAACCTGCAACCTTCAGGTCCCCAGCGCAATGTCCTTACCACTAGGCCACCACTGCCCCTCTGTGTACTCTGTGTGTGGTATTTGGGCAGATGCATTAGGAAAGCCAGTTGCACAATAGCATAGAAACTACCTTCAGCAGCTTTCACTCACAAATGATATGCAGAACTGGAAAAAGCTACGACCCAAAAAGCTTGGATACAGCGACTAAGAAAACTAGAGTGAACATCAATGGCAACAACTGAGGAAATGCTAACACAAAATCCACCTTAAACTGTGTAAAAGGTCTGAGGCACCACAACACAACCGCTGCACCATTTAAGGTGGAATGGAAGAATCAAATACGAGGCAGACGAAGTGCAGTGCAGTGGTTAAAGCCCTTATCTAAAGGAAGAGAAAGAAAAGTGATAGAAAATTTATGCCATGGTGGTCATACTTCTGCTGGACAGTGTAACTAACTTTAACGTAGCCATGAGGTACCAGCATAGTATGTCCCAGTGCTTTTGCTCTCACTAGCAATAAGGCAGTGCATTCTTGTGTTTTAGAGGAGTGGCTTTGGAAACAGGTCTGAAGTGGAGGGGTGAGATTTTGCCATTGTATTTTTTGAAATCCTCTGATCGCCTTCCCTTACCTACTGATTGCCTACGATTTAAATCTAATTATTTTTGGCCCACTGTTGTTCTTTCGTTTGCAATGAAGTGTTGGCTCAGTGTGAAAAGCAGCTCGAATTTCCTAAGAATGTAAGAAGAAATGAAAACAATGAAAGTGGAGATACAAGGTTTTGCACTAGGCGTGTAAATCACAAGTTTCTTTACGATTCGATCCTGCACCGATTACTGTAGCCAATGATCCGACACCTTAAATTTTGCAGCAGTGTGATTGGGTTTGATAATGGGGTCTGTACTCAGTATGAATTATGATGGAATTTCACCCAATCTGCTACATTTCCATCAACTCACACATGTAGACAGATTTTAATGTGAACATTTTATTATTAAAGGTCAGAATCAGCAGTGTCGTCATAAGCAAAAGCAGTTTCTCAGTACAAAACACTGCTCACAGTAAAATTAAGGAAAATGAACTGTGGATTGAACACATCAGTTGCATCAGACTGTGTGTTTTTTTGGTCAATCCATCAATACAGACTGATTCATTTTTACACCTCTATTGTGTAGATTCAGCAACAATAATCATATCACTACTTTTGTAGGAAAACTTGTATTTAAAAAACTTTCTTACCCAAGTAATATCTCGTCAGTGGTGGTCCTATGGTGGTCTCTTTCCCATGATAGATGGGCTAGAGGGTCTGATAACGTGTGCAGCTACAGATAGGCTACATTCTGTAATAATTTACCTGCTAAGTGCAGCTTAATCGTAGGTGTTTCAGGTAAAAATGATTAATGAGTGTAGGCACAAGATAAAGTGGAAACCCAGTGTAGAGTGTAGGGGAGCTCAAGGGTCTTCGTCAGTGTGTATGGGTTTTTTTTGGGGGGTTTTTTTGGACTGATCTGCAAGAAGATGCCATGCCAGACTGGGTTCCTCATGCCATGTGTCATCTGTTACCCCTCCATTCTTACCAGCTTAGAATGTGTCTGACAGGCCGAACACAGTATGAGACAGTGATTTCACCAGCTAGAAATCGGAAGGGGGAACCTGTTGGAGTGTAACTCTACACACTTTGCCGTCTCTATTCTGGCATTGGTCAAAAGAGGCCTTTGTCCTGCACACTGAGGGGCTTGAAAAGCATCTAGACCAGCCAGCAGTGGAGAGAAGTAACATTATGCATGTTCAGCAGTCACCAAATGTAGGAATGCTTGGACAATAAAACATTTCTTTGCAGGCCATCTTAGCCGAACAGCGAGAGATGGAAAGTGTGCTCCTTGCTAAGCCTTTCTGCTTAGATTTAGACTTTCAAAGACACTCCTGTTTTCTCTCTTGACTCTTTTCAGTGTGGCTGTGACTATCTGAGATGGCACGGCGTAATTTAATAGGGTTGTTATTACCAGCGTACAACAATGCCAGCGGATAATGGAAGCACATATATGATAGTAAATCCCTCTGCCTTTCTCTTAGGATTAGACCGTGCTGTTCGCCTGTGAAATGTCATACTTTGCTCCTGGTATTTGTAAGAAAATACATATTTCATAGTTAAAAAAAAAAAAAATTCTACTAAATACTGTATTCTTTTTAACCACGTTATCTGCAAGATTATCCAGTTCTTAATTAAATGTAACTAACTAATTTGCATTAGTAATGAAATACTTTGATATGTGGATTATGTGATAATAGCAGTGAAGAAATTTCATGGGTTGGGGCTCTTGCAGTAAAGCTGGGCAGTATGATGGTATTTGTCATCATTGTGACAAATTACAATACATTATATCACAGTAGCGTTGCATGATTTTGGGAAAAATATTTAATTGTGATTCTTTTTACCAGCATTGCGATTGCAATTTAAATGCATTGAATTTTTTCACATGGGCCCTTTTTTTAGCCGAAAAATGTCAGATTTGAGGATTGACTGCTATATGTAATGTGCCAATTACACCAATGCACCAAACCATGTTTTCTTTTAGCCCCAATACACTTGCAACATGGAAAAATAAGAATACTTCTTGAAGGGTTGCCTAATTGACTTTTTTCACTGAAAACTACGAATGTCAACAAATCGCCAAGGTGTCAACCCTGTGTGTGGGGGAGTGGGGAGGTTACATAGTAACAACTCGGTGGTACTTTTTCAAATCCATGCGCAGATCATGCCACGCCTTATGCTGAACTGGTTACTAGTCGGCCTTAGGACGTCTTAAAGTGTTCAGCTACCGGTTTTCCTTTAGAACAGTAGTCTATTACCCCCCAGGCTAAACCTGTGGCCTGCAAGAAGCTTAGCTGCATTGAATATTTCTGCCTATTAAAGGTGTACACTCCTTTAAGAAGCCCGGTCATCTTTTCTTAAAGAGATAGTTTCACCTCCTCTCGCAATTACACAACCATTATGAGCATTACGTTCACAATCTCTGGGTGAGTGTGTTCGCTCGTCTTGCGGTGACGTGTGAAAAACAACAAGACGGCTTAACCCGAAGTGTTAACAACAAAACACCAGGCCTGCATCACAGCCGCTCAAATTGCATTTAAGTTAAATAGCTGAAGCACCTCGCACAATGGCATTCTCTGTTCCATCTGAGATCCATGTGATCTGGGGTATAATCTACATGCTGCTGCCACGTAGGCTGGGTCTGGTGGTTTGATCTAATTTTCTTATGGATGAGTCAGTTTAAAGGGTTTGTGGAGTTTCAGTCTACACCCTCAAGTTCCAGTTGCTTTTCTAATTGAAATTAAATACATTCCTTAAAGGGAACACGCTTAATTATGACATTTTTCTGCAAATGCACCGTTTCTGCTTTTGGCTGGGTTAAAAAATAAAGTTTGGGGAAAAGTATGTTAATGTATATTTTTAATAAATTCATATACATGTATAATTTTTTATATATTTACAAAACAAGCAGTAACTCTGTATGATGTTTTCCTGTGTATTCTTCAAGGAAACAATGCATAGGTTGAATACAGTACATGAACAGTTATGGTTTTTGAAGATCACGCAGTTCCTAGGTCATAACCTGGATTGTAGTGTGGTGACCTTTTGCTTTAAGAGGTTGAAAGCATCAAGCCATTGCCAAGTGCGGATGCACACAAGACTACAGAGTGGTCTTTATTTACACAGGTTTTTCTTCTGGACCATTTACGGATGAAGAACTGGTTTCTGATAAAGGCAGCCCTTCTTGCATCTGCTGCATCTGCTAGTTTGATGTGTGGTCCACTGTGCATATCATTTTTATCCATATCTATGGCAGTTTTTAGGGATGCATTGATCCAATACTGATATCGGACATTAATCTGATAATGGCTCAAATAGCTGGACTGGATATCGGTAACAATGGGCCGATCCATCTGTGATTCTGTTTGTGTACATGCGCTGTACTAACTGTGATTCTTGTTCATTTTTAAGATTCTTTTTACCAAGTTGCTGCTTTAAAAGTTTTAATAATAAATAATTTAATTAATTTGTATAAATTCATTTGTTGCATTGTGTTTTACAGAGTTAGGAAAGCAATGATGAGCAAAAGTCAGGGCTGATGTTTCCTTACACATCCCAGTCTACATGTATCGGATCAGTACTCCGTATTGGCCCAAAACCAAAGCCCAGGTATCGGATCGGTACTCAGTATTGGCCCAGCCCAAAGCCCAGGTATCGGATCGGTACTCAGTATCGGCCTAAACCCAAGGCCTAGGTATCAGATCTGTACTCAGTATCGGCCCAAAACCAAAGCCCAGGTATCGGATCTGTACTCAGTATCGGCCCAAACCCAAGGCCTAGGTATCAGATCTGTACTCAGTATCGGCCTAAACCCAAAGCCCAGGTATCGGTATCGGAATTGGGACCGAACAACTCTGATCAATGCATCCCTAGATATTTGCGTATGATACTGTATCTTCTAGTAAAGCACTATTTTTTACTTTTGGAAAGTGTATGTGGTGGTAAGTGTTGGTGGAAGTTGCAACATAATATCTTTCCAAAAATTATCATTTTATTCTTTCTTTTTTGTAACATTTCTGTAGACGGCCAAGTCAGATAGGATCTTACAAACAGTATTGTGAGATCTGCTTAATCTACTTTTCAGCAAATTCTTCCTCCTTTTACTCCTGGTTGTTTTGGAAGGAAATAGCCTTGTTTTTCAGTTTGTTGTTGTTATTTACATAACTATTGGGGCTCTCTCCGTTGGTGGCTTCCCTGGAAGTATGTTAAGAGTTTCTTTACAAACACTTTTGACAAAGGAGCAGGGGGAGGGGATGTGGCACATTTTTTTCCATGTCAAAAGAAGTCTTTTGAAAACCCAACTGCCTGAATCAGCGTTGAGGTCCAGCCTATAGGACCACCTCTTCCCAGGTGTTACAGACCATTCAGGGTGTTTCACTTTGCAAAGTAGCTAATGGGGGTAAAAGACAATAAGGCGGGAGTGCTTCTGTGGAGAATTTTAATGGCTTTAGTTCTGCTGAGTTTCTGACAGACTTTGGATTTGTTTTTTTTCCGTATTTGAGGGTCTGCTGACTGTTGCTGGGGCTTTTATTACTCTAAGAATGCTGGTGGAATTTCTTCTCAGATAAGAAGCAGTCGAATGTCAGGTTTATTGGGAGGCATATACATCGCAATGTATGGATTGCCTCAGGCAAAGAGCAGTGCCCACTGAGCAAGCGTGACAACACTTCAAAGTAGGGCTGAATGATTTGAGGAAAATATCAAATTAAAAAAATATATTTCAATAGCAATTTAAATGAGATAATTTTTTTTACGCAATTTTTTTCCCATCCAGACTCTTCTTTTTGCCAAAATTCCCATTCTTTCAGAATAAGTAGTAAGTAAGTAGTAGGTTTATTGTCATTTCCACAGTATACACAGTACACAGTAAAAACGAAACAACGTTCCTCCAGGTCCATGG
>JBBPDA010000126.1:26705363-26720321 GCA_037974385.1 Arnoldichthys spilopterus | reverse complement strand
GTTAAATGCAGAGGTCACATTTCGTTGTGGTGCTTGAGTGTGTTCACAATGACAAAGAGTCACTTTCACTTCAATTTTTAGTTGACCGAATCATATGTTGAGTCCAAACTTATTATTTTCTCTGACGAGCAAAAAAATGCCACCTGGTCTTTGCTAGGTATGGGGGCCGCTTCCAGTTTAGTGGCTCCCAGCCACCAGGTGCTCTGCTCCAGTCCTTACAGGAGCCTAGTGTGGAACATACTTGAGCAGGTTCCAAAAATATGAAACTTTCAACACTGGACTAATGTACAACGTTTTGGTACTTTGAGTAATAACCGTAGTGACTTGAAATTGGCATGACAATTGGTGCAAGGCATGCCATGTGTCTGCATGCATCTTCTAAACTGTTGTTCTCCTCACAACATGCTTGATGCCCATGCTCTCCACCCCATCACCTACTTGGGGTCAATGGAGGCTTTTGTCTGAGAGCAGGATGATCCTGACTTGCCAAGTCCTGTTGTACTTGGCTGGGATTGGAAAGGGAAGGGGAAGAGGGAACCCTGACCCTGAACTTGGCTCTGCTGTATGATGAAGGGCTTGATTCCAGCAGCTGTGTGACATGGCACAGTTACACACAATGTCTATGCTTAACTCCCTGCACTCACACCACTCATCCTAACCTCCTAATAAGGAAAGAGCGCACAATCAGCTTGAAAAGCTCTTTCACAACTCAAGTGCCTTCTCCAGGACCAAGGCCTATTCATGTTCTCTAGAGGCATCTGCTCATCGTCTGCTTCTGACACTATCACTGTATGTCTCTGCCGTCTCTGTCTGTATGTCTCTCTCTCTCTCTCTCTCTCTCTCTCTCTCTCTTTCTCTCTCTCTCTGTCTCTCTCTCTCTCTCTCTCTCACTCGCTTGCTCTCTCTCTCCATAGCTGTCCAGGGCTTTGATATATAGACAGAGATGTTAATACCTGACAGATATATCTTGTAATATATTTATCTGGGAGACAAAAAAAAGGACTTTCAGTGTAGCAGATACAGAGTTATCAGTAATTGGGGTGTAACAATGAATTGATCTGTATCAATGCAACGACTAAAATAGATCATGATCTGATACATCGATGTGACCCATAAAAATCGATTGATCTATTCATTCTCCTTCATTTCACTGCGAGCAGTGTTTTGTACTGAGAAGCTGCTTGTACGTATGACTACACTGCTGCATTTGACCTTTAATAATAAAATATTCACATTCTAATCTCTTTGTATGTGTGAGTTGATGGAAATGTTGCAGATTGTGTGAGATTTCATCATGTTTCATACTGGCTGCAGACCCCAGTATTAAACTGAATCATATTGAACCGAATAACATCAAAGAGAATCATATTGCTGCAGATTTTATGATGATCAGATCATTGACTCAAATAATTAATGTAGCATGAAACGCCCCTAGTATCAGTAATATGGAATGTTGAGGATTAGTTTGCATTGTTTTGAGATGTCAGTACTGTAGATGCCTATGTATATCACCATAACAGTTGAACAATGAACAATATACTGCGCAGCCCTGCTGAGAGGTGCAGGAAACAGTGAAAGTTAGAGAAAAGGTTTGAGAGAGAAGAGAGAAGATGAAGAGAGAGAGAAGATGAAGAGAGAAGTGAAAAGTCGTTCTGTCCCATCTGTGCTGTTTTCAGGGCTGGAGGAGATGCTGGTGTCAGTGAGGTGTAATCTTGTTCTGTCCATTCATTTAGTGCCTGAGACCATCTGGACCCTGCCAAGCATCCAGCTAATGGGATGCTGCTTTAGACACTATAGTGAATCTCACAAAGCTCATAGACATGTGTGCATGTGTCCCTTGATGGCTTGGCCATTTATATTATCTTTAACCAGCAGTGTTGCTATGACTCCTTCTGTTTTTTAGCACTGTTTTAGACCATCATCAGCCCTTTATATCATGTGAACAGTACATGATGAATGGATGAATAAAAGTGGTAAAAAAAAAATTATAATTAAAAATGTTACAAAATTGGAATAAAAAAATATTTAAAAATGTAAAAATATTTTAAGTCTTTAATTTTAGATTGTGAATATTTTTTGGGTTTTTTTTATAGTGGAAACATTTGAGAGATATAAGGTTTTATTTTGATGATGACGATATATTATTCATTTATTAATTTTAAACAATTAACAATAATGTTAAAATTGTTTTTCTCAAATAATAATTCCCTTTCTTAATTCTGTCTGTACGCTGAGTCCCATGTGTGAGGCGCTAAGGTTCCTCCCTGTGGTTTTATCTCTTTCTTTGTTTGACCGTGTGTTTGGCTCACATAGCTGAGATTAATCATTGACGAACTGGTGTGTTTTTATTGAAAAGGCCACCGGCTCTGAGCAAAGTTCCCATAATAGAAAGTGTGAAGTGCATTTTGATTCCGCATTTGTATAGTGATGGGATATCCTGCTCCACCCTTCCGATGCAATAGTCTGGGCAGGTTTTGAATGTACCCGAAGAAAGATCCCGCTGTACATTTGTGTCCGTGTTCTTTAGGAAACAGGGTACAGTTGATCAGGCATGGGAACTGAAAAAAATATCCTATATTTATCTTAATGCATTAGCTACTAGAGCTAATGCATTACAATGATTTTGCCATAGTAACAAGGTATTATTCATGAGGTGGTTCCAAAACAAATAGGTCCAGTTTAGAAATCTGAGCCACATTCAAAGGCATATTAAATATTTCATATACACTAAAATGTAATATGTATCATAAGAATCTTTGACTGTGTTGTTGTTAGGCGTCTGTATTGCCCAGAATTATTTACTGTAATTTCTTTTAATGATAAATTAAATCATTTATTGAACACTAATGTATTTTAGCACGTAGCACGGGGTCAGCGATTTATTAAAGCTGTAAGTCACTTGACACCGTGCTTGACAGTGATTTTAGCACAGATAAGGGCTATAAACGTACGAAGCTTTGAATCTGTGTTATTTTTCCAGTGATTCATGCATGATTCATTCTGTTCTACACTGTTCATGGATATGATTCCCCAAAACTCTGAGAAAGACAGGGATGACTAATAACTGACTAGGCACCTTACCTGCACAGTACAAAATATGTTCTAGCTCAAAAGAACATCAGTGTTAGTACTAATAGTAATATTACATTAGTTATAATATTATGAGTATTTGTAGTTACAATAGCTGCTTTGGCTAACGAGTGCTTCATTAAGTGAAGACCAGGTGTGTTGCTGGTGAATGTGATGGCTTAAGCAGTGTTTTTAATGAAATTATGAATTAATTACTTTATCATTGATTTGTATGTTTATTCTAATGTTATATCATGTTAATGCAAGTGGAAAAACATACTGGTGGCTTTAGATACCTTCACAGTAATGTACATATTGATAAATGTTCTTATTCTGTTTGTCTAAAGCAAAAAGGGAAATATACTTAGATTAGATAGATAGATAGATAGATAGATAGATAGATAGATAGATAGATAGATAGATAGATAGATAGATAGATAGATAGATGTTTTACACACACACACACACACACCAAATATATAAAAACATTTGATAAAAATACATTGTGGCTGTTGAAGCAAAAACTTTTTTTGTCTTTTTTTTCCATTTTTACAGAACTTGAAAACAACTACTGACATTTACATTGTGGCAGAATTCCACAATGAATGGACCAAAAGAAATGGTTCTAAATTGCCTTTAAAAAGTAAAGTTTACATTTACCTCCATTTAATGCTGAGAAAGTTTTGTACTTGTTTTGTAAAGTTGTCAGTTAAAGTTTGGAGTTTTTTTTAAGGTTTTGTCTGACAGCAACTATATATATATATATATATATATAATGTGTGTGTGTGTGTGTGTGTGTGTGTGTGTGTGTGTGTGTGTGTGTGTGTTGTCTGCCCTCATTACAAACTTGCTCCTTGGCCTGAATTTTATTGCAATTTTTCAAGTGTCTATCCCACCGCTGGCAGACCATGCTAATGCTCCTAAGCCAATAAAAAAAAAATGTCCGCTGTTTATGCAGTCTGATGACTATTTTAATGTCAGGTTATACCCTGTGTATCTGTATGAGAAATCCCTGCAGGACGGGGAATGAAACGAGAGATTAGAGGGTAATTTTTCCGGACAGGCCATTCAGGATGTCTCTGAGCGTGTCTGCCGGCGCTGATACGGGACACCAGCCGGTTATTGGCACAAAGTGTGAGAGAATCTCTCATCATGTTGGACTGCAAACTGCAAATCAGGAGAAATATTTTATGAAGATTAATTAGTTAGGCAGAAAAGGGGAAAAAGGTAAAGGGGAATTAGACACAGGAGGGAGAACATTTCTGTTGGTCCAATCAGTTTTTGGCTGTTACATAGTGAACTGAGCCAGAGAGTCTAATGTTAGGAAGGACACACTTTGAAGTGCTTGTTGCAAGGCTCAGTGAGAGAGAGGGTGGGAGGGGGAGCAAGAGAGAAAGGGAGAGATAGAGAGAGAGAGGCAGAGTGAGAAAGAGAGAAAGGGAGAGAGAGAAAAAATATAAGAAAGAAAGAAAGAGAGAGAGATAGATAGAGAGGAGAGAGAGAAAGAGAGAAAAAGAGAAAGAGAGAAAGGGAGAGAGAGAAAAAATATAAGAAGGAAAGAAAGAGAGAGAGAGAGAGAGAGAGAGAGAGAGAGAAAGAGAATGAAAGTGAGCAGTATTTTGATGAAATTCAATCCAAAAAGCAACACTACCTGTAAAGTGACTTTGTGACAGTAAATGTATGAGATGAGAAATCCTACTTTGTGAAGTAACTGTGCACGCTTGTGTATGTGAGGGAAAGAAGGAAACAGATCTCCCCTATTGTAATTACCTCACCTGGGTAAAACAGGTCAGTTGGGGGTGTAAAAGTAGGAGGGGCATGTAGCCATGCTTCTGAAATGCTATTGGCTCCTTTGATCCTGTTGTGATTCAAATATTTGAATCCCCGCAGAGGGATTGGCTTTTGGGGTTGTTGCAGGCTGTCATTGGCTTCCCCTAGAACTGTAAACCTTCTACAGTCTGTGTGAGGATGGGAACGAAAAGCACAGATTGAGGGCAACAGCACCTACAGTTTGAATAGACTGTTAGAAGAGTTTTCGATCCTTGAAAATCGTATTTTTAACCTGAACCACAGTTTGAAAGTGCAGTTTTATCTTCTTTTTGGTATTTTAAGACTTGTTAATGGTTGGTTCATGATTCCTCTGACTGTATCCGTCTATCTTCTTGCTGGTCGTCCTACTCCTCATTTACCTTAAGCAGCAAAAATGTCATTCACAACCACAATATTGATTTTTTTTAGCTTGTTACTTTTCAAAAAGTTGAGAAAAGTAAAGAAAAATTTGAACAAGAAAAAGCCAAAGTCACCTGGCATTGCCTTTCAACTGTCTCAGTTTAAATCTATTTGAATAATACTGAAGCAGTTTAAAGTCAATGCTTATATTGATCAAGGGAAATCAATTAGTTTTATTTGTTTTATTAAGTGACTATTTGTCATTGTGAACAGATCCCACTACACAAAGTGCACCACTGCAAAATGCATTCTCTACATTTCATCCATCCACACATGGAGCAGTAGGCATCTATCAACCGCACCTTGCTCAAGGGTACCTCAGTGGTACCTGGGCCAAGGCTCCAACCCTCTGATTGCAAGGGCATGTGCTTAACCACTAGGCCACCACTGCCTTAAGATCTAAAAACACAGGATGTTCCTTCATCTTTAGTGGTGATATTCAGTTTTCTTGATCAGTTTAATGTCTCCATGTACCATTAGCTGGCCTAAATAGAGTGGCTCCTCACAGTCACAACGACAGCTGGAACCAGGCTGAAATTTCCAGGGTTTTTTATTTTGGCACTATGATACACTAAAGCAAATAAAGAGCAGTGTGAGCATTTTGCTGGCTCAGCAGCATACGACGGGCTTATCAGCCCTGCTCACACGCATATTAAACATCACTGCTGCACTAACACACACACATGCCAAAGTGTATGCCTACACACTGACTGACTCACCCACAGGCATGTGTTCAAACCAGATATATCATTATAAAATATTATTACCCAATAGTGTTGATACACTAGCAGAATCATTTATCATCCGCTGTTTAAGATAATTCTGATTATTTGTTGGTGTTGCTTTGATTAAATGGAATAATGTGGTTGTGTATATCAAACGAACACTGTTTATGATCCCGATTGTGATGTTAATACAGTCGGGGCAGTGGTGGCGAAATGGTTAGGGAGTTGCCCCCGTGACCCGGTACAAATTCCATATGTGGTACCTGTGAGCAAGGTACCATCTCCAAGCACTGCTTCCTGGGCACAGCCAACCTCATCTGCCCACTGCTCCTACATGGATGGGTTAAATGCAGAGGTCACTAATGCACTGTGCTGTGGTGTGTTCACAACGAATGATCACTCACTCACTAGTAATGTCAGTAAACCGTGACACCACTGCTGTCTGTTTCTGCTGTTTTGGGCAGTGGGGACTTGCATTTGTGATCAGAGGGTTGCGGGTTCCGACGCAGTTGCTACTGAGGTACCCTTGAGTAACGTACCATCCCACTACACTGCTCCTCAGGCACTGTTGGTAACTGCCCACTGCTCCATGTATGGATAGGTTCACGATGACAGTAAACACTTATATGGCCTTCTCGTTCTACGGTCATGTTCACTTTTGATCTTCTACTAAATTAGAAGTCAAAGAAGACATTGAACTGAACACTGAATACCAATCTAGTTAAACATGTCATTATCATAACAGTCCACCATCTCTTATTCACCCTGGTCTATTAAAGACCTCTGTCAGATTAGCACAATTGGATTGGGACACACCCATAAATGTTAGTACTTTGCATTGGAGCCTCAGAGGCCATAGAGGCAGATGGACACCTATTAAATGCATTTTTTGCATTTATATTTACACATTTGTGCATTTTCTAGTAAATATATAAGAACATTTGAAATGTTATCTATTGGCCTTTGTTAAAACCTGCTTACTTCACCAGTCTTCTCAACAATTGGTGCATGACTCTATTGCTTATGTCAGCTGTAAACTGTAGTCCTGTAGTGACAGGTTGTGTGGCGATGGCTTAACTCTTTTTCCTGTTCCTCGGTGCAACTGAAGTCTACTCTCTTTACATTGGGTTATCATGTTCACACGTTGGCAGCTCTTTTTTCCACAGGTGTTAGAATATGAGCTACAGAAGCCCAGATGGCGACCATGTTCTTCCCGGTCACACCCTACATGTCACACCGGCGGCATCTTGGCCATTGATCTGTACACAGCAGCTGAAGCGAAATATGCTAAAACATCACTAGGAAATCCCCCGATGGTCCACACTTTTGCTCTGTTCCAGCGGCAAACATACCTGCACCCAGCAGCCTAGTTAACCACTCCACTTAATTCCGGGTTTGAGCATATGGGAATGAAATCATGAAGTGTTTGGTGGTCTCCAAGGACTGAGTTGGAAGACACGGAACAGACAGGTGCCCCAGCTCTAGGTTTTCGTCCAGGCTGTCAGACTGTGAGTTAGAGTAGGCAGCAGCCTGTCTGTCAGCTCTCAGCAGAGTGAAGCTGAACAGTCCTTTCAGCAGCAGAAGCAGACTGGCGACTGTTTTCTTAAGCCCATTGCCAACACATATTTCCAACAACTTTTACACACTTTTGGCTTTGCATTTTGAAGTAGCACTTGACCTTTTCACTTCACAGTTTTCATGTTTTTTTTTAATGGGTGTGTACATGTATTGCACTCTTTGTGAGGACCAAATGTCCTAAAAATAATAGGAATACATAAACACATTTTGTTGGTTTTCACATGGAATTACGGTGTTTTTTTCTACAGATTCATCTTTTTTTTAAGGAAAATTGAAAAGAGCAGAGAGATTGTCTTTTGTTTACTGAGGTTAAGGCCAGGGTTAGGTATCAGTGTTGGAATACAGTATTACACAAGTCAATAGAATGTACTCACAAAGAGAGCAAAACCATTGTGCATGTGTGTGTGTGTGTGTGTGTGTGTGTGTGTGTGTGTGTGTGTGTGTGTGTGGCTATCAGCTGCCTAATCTGCAGCAGCATGTGGAATAACAGAACGGTGGTTGTACACTGTGGCAGGTGTGTAGCAGAGCAGTGACGAACTGTAACTAATACTGTCTCTTTCACCCCTGTTTTACCCCTCACCTCCAGTGAGACTCGTCCACTCTTCACCTCTCAGCACCTCTCTCTCACAGCTGCTGCGACTAGGCGACTAGAGAATGGTGCTGTGTTTGGACCCCACACAGTCATTGTAACGGCTAAGTCAAGTACTCTTAAAGATGGCGCACAGAGATAGAGGCATTTGAAAATGATCAAGCCATTATTTGCTGATTAGCCACAAACCCCCACACAATCTCTTTGTCAGTCAACAGTGCTGAGACAATAGGCTTCGGCTGGATTGACTCTCTTTATTGTCTTCCTCCAGCCAGTGCCAGAATGCTACATTTCTTGGATTATGGATGTTTATGTATTTTTGGAATCTGGAATTTTGGATTTAATACATGTTGGACACTTAGTCCTTTGAGTAACTATATGTTTTGCTTCAAAAATCCCCAAAAAGGATCTGGTGGATCTGTGTGAGATTCCAAAAAGTCAAATGTTCAAAGGAAGATTCATTTATATCTTTGTTTTTGAATTAGTTACAGTTTTTTTTTCAGGAATTTAAGATCTTTTACATTTCTTAAAATATTAGGATCATCTCGTTAGAATCTGGGATTATTTGTTTGTAGTCTCATACGCAACCATGGAGTATAGATCCAAAGGATCAATAGGAGACCCCAAAATGGTGCTCACAACTGGTAAACGAAGGATTTTATTTGGAATTTTATTTGATAATTTTTTTGCGACACAAAGTGGTTTTTCTAGATTAACACCATTTCCATTTCAGAATATCAATAATTTATTTAAATGTGTGTTTCCCTCTCATAGGAGTGATATTTTTAAAATGAGGCGAGGCTAAGTTCAGTGTTGGCGTGATGCTTGTTTGTAAAAGGACATCAAGCTTTTGACCAAAAACCACCTCTAAAGTCAGCGGAATATTATTAAATCATATTTTAATAGCGCGTTTTAGCAATGTGCAGGTGCAGGTAATGCTCGTCACAGACACAGGTACACACTAGAAGTGCACTAATGTCACTCGAAAGGCTTAGGTGGAATAGTGGTGCTCCCATAAATGATGCTCATTTCACTTGAAGGAGCAGGTCCGTGTCCTCGGCTGAAAATTGATCTGGTTTGCCAGATAAACACACCATTGTAATAGCAATCCACCATAGCTCATGCGCCCCTGCCTTTTAAAGGTGAGGTGATGTGCCATTATGATTTTTTGTTGCGTGTTAAGCCCAAAACACACCTCTGAAAAACAATTTAGTAGCTAAATGGATTTGGACACGCCCATAAATGTCAGTTGCATCTTCCGCTTTACGCTTTGCATTGGGTTATCAAAGTTGGGTCCATATCTTACTTTCTCAGTGAAAGGGCACACCATGACAGACTGAGCAGGATTCTTTTTACTGACTGTCACTACGTTTCTTCCTTCCTGTGCTTGTATGTTTCAGTCCGTCATAACTCTGAAACCTAACTCTACTGTCTTTAAAAGGTTTTTGGAAGCTGCGTTGTTTTACCAGGGGTATTAATTAGATACGCCACCTGTTCCGCAGTTGTTCTCTTGCCAGAGCTGAACAGCCTTAAGGACAATGATGTAAGGCCTTCGATTAAGTGCGAATGATCTCTGCAGCTTCTCAGCAGGACTGTGAGTTAGATGTTCAGCCGGGAAACGTAAGATTCATTCAGTTAAAAGAGCACAGTGTGAAGTGGGATCAGACGTAGGCCTCCTGGCTAATGCACCTGGCTTAATGCAGTTCCACTGTGTGATGTTGCTTCAAAAACCCATTCCGGCCTCTAAGCCTTCAGAGCAGGAACTCTGGCTGAGCATCAAGACAGAATCCTGCATGTTGTTCCAAGTCTTGTTGTTGTAAGGTGTTAGCCAGGAGAGCAGCATGGAGATGTGCTCACATGCTGAAACTCACTCTGGATGTCAACAGAGCAATTACAGCAACAAGTTGGTATAGCAGAGGTTTTACGGGAATGATGGAGAGGTGCGGCCTTTAACACACATTTAAATCTATGTAATAATAGAATAGACATCTGTTTTAGGATGCTCGCTGTAGTTTCTATACCTGGCGGTACTTTCCAGTCATATTATCATGACTGTAGCCTTTATGCAAGTCCCTCGACAGAATGACTGTTCTATTACTAGTCTAGGTTATGTCATTTTTATTATTAGGCGGGAGTGTTGCCTCAGGTTTCTTACTGAATCCATTTCCTTCAGTCGCTAGTTTAATAGGTAGCACTATAGCATTCAGAAGGCTTCATGATATCTGCATAAGCCTTTAAAGACAACTGACATGAATCTACAGGTTTATAGGGTGAAAGTGATGGGTAACACTTTACTGTAGGGTACCATTGATAAGGTTACATGTCATGTAGCTATAGAAACGTTCATCTACAGTAAAGTGTTAGCCTTTAGGACGAGTAACACTTGGCATAAACATTTATAAATGTTTCAGTAAAAGCTTGAACTGTATGATGGTCTCCAAAACCTGAGCTAGGCCATCACAGTGGGGGTTACACCAATTGTGGTGCTGTTATCACTTCATTTTGTTTAGGATTTATTGATTATCAGTGTATTGAGAATAAGAATCTGAGCCTATGAAATGTAGGCATGTAACAATCACTTTCTGTCATTTTTGTGTCAGGTGAAAATGACATGGTTAAGTGTATAGATACATAAAATTGACCATTTTTAAAGCCAATTTTTTAAAGTGAAAATTGATATACTGCTTAATGTATTGTCTGTGCACTTATGATAAGTGATGCTTATTAGCATAAACATTTATAAATGTTTACATAGGTTTATGGGAAGTGCCTTAAAGGACTTATGCAGGGGTATTGTAGCCAGTATGTATAATGCCTTAAAGTAGTACTGTTTTATCTGGTATTAAAGTCATAGTTTGGGAGTGGGGTCATATTTACACAGTTTCTCACTTACCCCAAATGTCATGTCAGTCAAGACATGTTTAATATCTGAAATGAGCTTCTGTACTTTAGCAATGGACCTACAAGGCTAATGTAGCTGTTATGTGAAAGCCACTGTGCCAACTGCATGCCTAAATGATCACACACTTGCCATAATGCATGTGGTTTTTTTTTAAGTGATCATTAATCAACTTACATTCTTAAAATGCACCAAAGGACATTGCATGACTAAAGAAAAAGTAGCAGCAGCCATTTTCCAGCTGGAATTTCATCTGTACTTTTCAGTACATCACACTGCGGCCAAAACCATATAGGATGCAATCTCTGTCCATGGTTCCAGTCCAGCTGTGCAGCTTTGATATGTTTGCATCCAAATGATGAAACAATAATCGTGACGACCGTTGTGTTTTCTTTACAGATGGCCTCCACCACGTGACTGCATTTTGCACGCTCCGTGTCACCATTATCACAGATGACATGCTGACCAACAGCATCACGGTGCGACTGGAAAACATGTCTCAGGAGCGCTTCCTTTCCCCACTGCTGAGCTTATTCACCGAGGGCGTGGCAGCTGTACTGTCCACCAGCCGGGAAGGTGTCTTTGTCTTCAACGTACAGAATGACAGCGACGTAGGTGGCTCCATCCTTAACGTTACTTTCTCGGCCCTGCTGCCGGGCGGTGCCCCCGGACGCTTCTTCCCTTCAGAGGAACTGCAGGAGCAGATCTACTTAAACCGAACCCTGCTGAGGCACATCTCCAGCCAGAGCGTGCTGCCCTTCGACGACAATATCTGCCTGCGCGAGCCCTGTGAAAACTACATGAAGTGTGTGTCGGTGCTGAAGTTCGACAGCTCACCGCCGTTTATTGCCTCGGACACCGTCCTCTTCAGGCCCATCCACCCCATTAACGGGCTGCGGTGCCGCTGTCCCGCTGGCTTCACTGGGGATTACTGCGAGACAGAGATTGACCTTTGCTACTCGGGACCTTGCCGCAACAACGGCCGCTGCAGAAGTCGGGAGGGCGGATACACTTGCGAGTGTTTGGAGGACTTTACAGGTGAGTTTGGTGCTGTAATTCAGGATGCACCCATTTGCACTGCTGTACTGGTATCTGTCAGTACAGTTACAGATGTTGATGGTTATCTGTTTCAGAGCAGATGTTTACAATGTATATATACACGAGGTGTAAATCATAAGTGTAATCCAAATTTGATCAGATCCAATTATTTTAGCCAACAATCCGATAAATATTCCTTAAAATATGCAACGGCTTAATTCAGGTCGATACAACAGTAGAATTTCACACAATCTGCTACATTACCATCAACTTGCACATGCAGACAAATTATAATGTGAACATTTTTATTATTAAACGTCAAATGCAGCAGTGAGGTCGTAAGCGAAAGCAGCTTCTCAACACAAAACACCGTTCACAGTATAATGAAGTAAAATCAAATGTGCAGAGAACACACAACGATTTTTATGTGTTACATCGATACATCAGATCATGCGCCATGCATCAGTACAGATCGACTCATCGCTATAGGCTGAAAATGTCAGACGTTCCTTCTTAATGGTGCCACAGTTACAGTTACAAATGTTACTCATTTGTTTTTACCTCAAATTATAGGTCACATTGCTCCCTACACTTCCTGTTGGAATCTGTAAGAAGGAAAACGTGTATCATTTGAAGTGAAAATTTGTCATTGTGAACACACCCCATCACACAAAGTGCACCACAACTAATTGTGACCTCTGCATTGAACCCATCCACACGTACAGTAGCGGGCAGCTATAAGCAGTCGGACGGTACTATGCTACCTTAGTGGCACCTGGGCTGGGGCTTGCAACCTTCTGGTCACATGGGTCCCTAACCACTAAGCCAGCTTTGATCTTTTCTTTAGTAAATGCAAAATTTAAATCAAATCAAACATTTAAAAGTTGATTTAAAAGTAAATCACAATAAAAATCCACTTTGTTAACCATTCATTGCAGCCGCTCTCTGAAGTGTTTATGTGTGCTCTGTGGAGGTTGTGCCTGGGCTATTAGTGTGGTGACCCCTACTCCTAAATGGGATGTGTTTTGACAAGAGAGGAGCAGAAGGAATGCTGCCTCAAAGAAGCCCACAAGTCTTGCTCCTGTTTTAGACATTTGTGCTTTAAAACACCCATTTTAATCCAGAAAGAGCTTGCTAATACGATTTTTGGGGATCAGGTGTCCCGGAGCAGAAACAACACCAAAATGTGCATGACAAGGGTACTCTAGGACCAAGTTTGAGAAACACATGTCCAGTGGGTCAGTTTAGTCAAGTTAAATCAAGTTCATTTCTATAGCACTTTTTACAACTGACGTTGTCACAAAGCAGCTTTACAGAAACAGGGTCCGAGCCCCCAAAGAGCCAAGACAACAGAAGTAAGGAAACACTCCGTAAATTCTAGGAAGAAACCTCGGGAGGAACCAAGGCTCAGAAGGGGAACCCATCCTCCTCTTGTCGACGCCGGACAGCAATAACAAACAAGAGAAAATAAATATATATCTAAATATATTTGATAATAATAATTCTCAGTGTAAATGAGCAGCAGCAGTTTCTTGTGTACAGGAGCCGTGATGACTTTAGAGCAGTTCTTTGGCAGATAGGGCTGTTCATATGGGCTCCTCAGCAGGAGTAAATGGCATAAAAGCCGCAAAAACTTCAAGTTAAGAAACATTTCTGCCACAGCTTTTGAGTGTGTCAGTGTTGCCATCAACATAGAGTGCTTTTTTGGAGAACGCCTCCAAGAATGAATCATATTTGGCTTCCACAATTTGATTTGCTCAATTTTCCACATCCTGAAGCAACTTCTTCTGTCTTCACTTGAGATCCTTACCCACATTCTCCAGACACTAGGCTCCCTCATAGCTCAGAGGAAAAATAAAGCATCTTTTATGAGTATCTGATACGTGGGTCACTTACTGTCCTGCCCCTGTCTACCCCTTCCTCACTTCCTTATCGGGGACAATTACCATCTAATCATCTCATCCTCCTTACTCTAATCGCCCCCTGTGCTTTGAAGGTCAACTCTGGCTTGCCTGTGGTCATTATAGTGCCGATGACAGCTGGGATGCTCCATCCTCCCTTGCTCTCACTTTCTCACATTAAGGGGAAACAGATCCGTCTAATTCCCACAGAGAAAGAGGATTATGCTGAAGAAAGCATGGGTCATTACCAGCACAGGGACGGCCATCCTGTCCCCCTCTCCACGCATACCTGCCCCTGTCCAGATCTTGTCAGGATAATGGCTGACACATAACTCTGTGAGGCTGAAAGTCAATCTGCGGAGCTGGGAAGATTGGAGCCACTGAAGATAGACATGTTAGAAAAGATGAAACTGAAACTTCAGTAGTTCTGAAGTTTGAAGTACAAACCTCATTTCAGGAAAAGTTGGGATTTTTAAACAGAATACAATAAAAGCAGGAATGTGTGTTTTGTTAATTAACCAATAATCAAAGAAAAGATTCTTGTAGTGTCACCGATCAATTTTAGTATATTTTATAAGTATAAGCATATTTAAAACTCAAAAAACACAAAAAAAAAGTTGGTAGGATGGGGTGCTTACCACTCTATTACATCATTATTCCTTATAGTTACACTGTTTAATTATTTGGGAACTGAAGAGACTAGCTGCTGCAGGTCTGTTCATTCTTGCTTGATAAAACACAAGCTGCTTAACTGTCCTGAGTGGCTGTTGTCTGATTCTCCTCTTCATACTGCCCATCCTCTTTCAGTAGGAGACAGATCTGGACTGGCAGCATTGTCTTGCTGAAATAATCATGGACTAACTGGGAAAACACACTGCCTAAATGGCAGAATATGTCTCTCTAAAATCCCAAAATATGCCAGTGGGACCT
>JBBPDA010000126.1:26670154-26680257 GCA_037974385.1 Arnoldichthys spilopterus | reverse complement strand
CTCTCTCTCTCTCTCTCTCTCTCTCTCTCTCTCTCTCTCTCTCTCTCTCTCTCTCTCTCTCTCTCTCTCTCTATCAGAATAATACACTTTGAGTAAAAGTAGTAGAAGGTTAAAAGTGATAGTTTGAAAAATCTCACATGGTCAAGTTGTGAAATCTCAGATTTAGTCTGGACTATTGTCTGTTTCTGTTACACACTCACACTAGAAGGGTAAAGCACAAATTTTGTCACGATTTGATCCTATATTGATTCTTTTAGCCAATGATCCAATACATTTTTGGTACATTAAAACTTGCAGAGATGTTATTTGCTTCTATGCAATTCAGTTGATTCAGTTTGACACTGGGGTCTGCTGTCATTATGAAATACGATTAAATTTCATCAATAATTTGGACTTTTTATTATTGGAGTTCAGCAGTCTAGACATGAGCTAAAGCAGTTTCTAAACAATGCATCAGATCATTCACTATTTCGGTTGATGCGCCAATTTTGAACATTTCATTGTTACACCCCTAATACATACACACACCAATCTGAGATTAAAGCAAAGTCTCACCTAAAGTACCTTTAGAACCTGTAGCTCTAGAAAGTTAAAGGATCAAACTTCAGGCACTTCAGGATTGTAGGAATGTTCCTTATCTTCCTTCACATTCTTCTATTGGACAGACTTGCCTTTTGGCTTAAGGCCATTAAGAACCTAACAAGAGGCTTAATAATTTTGGGGAATATGCTCGTCTGTAGTTTTACATTATTTTTTATTTAGGAGAATCGCATATGTATTTAAACTCTTTAAGCATTGCAGTACTGCTCATTTCATTATTGGGCTTTGTTTGGAAACAGTAGTGTTACATTTTTGAAAAGCCAAACCAAAAAGATAGAGATAAAGATGTACAGTGCATATACTGTAGATATAGCTATAGCTAAACAAGGCCTACAGATTCGGATTAAAAGTCTAAAGCTTCACATTAAATGCCAGTAGGGGTGTGACTCAAGATTTTTAATCACAATTCGATCCTGCAGCGATTATTTCAGCTAAAGATCTGATAATTATCACTACCTTAAAATTGGCAGCATTGCAATTCAGTTGGATACTGGGGTCTACAGGGAGTATGACATATGGTGAAATTTCACACAATCTGCTACATTTCCATGATCTCACACATGCAAACAGATTATAATGTGAACATTTTATTATTAAAGGTCAAACGCAGCAGTGTCGTCATAAGCAAAAGCAGCTTCTCAGTACAAAACACTGCTGACAGTAAAATGCAGAAAAATTAATTGTGGAGTGAACACACACATCATGTCACGTCGATACATTGGATCGTGCTCTATTTTGGGCGATGCAATGATACAGCTCAATTTATTGTTGCAGCCCTATTCGGCAGCATAATCGACCCTAGTGGTTTGGACCAGTTTTGTGTGGGAAATTGTGACTGTAGGCCTGAAAGTTCACTGTAAATGGAATTAATCACTGAGATTAGAGCTTCTTTTATTTGTTATAATCCCTGGCCGTCTACACACTTTCTAATGTCAAACACACACAACCAGAAAGCACTTGCTCTCCAGTCTTTTGTGAGAGTGAAGTCGCTAATTGTTTTAATATCTGCATGAACAGAATTAGACATGGAGATTAAGCTGTCAGGTGTGGCTGCTTACAGAGTGCCATGCAAAAGCACTTCAAACGGACACAAATAACCAGTGTCTCCAGTCTGATAGGCAGTAACCTGTTTCTTACAACACAACACCATTCCACTACTGAATCAAGGTCATATATCCAGTTTAATAGTTACTGACTGTTGAGTTTAAAAAATAAATAAATAGATATATATTTATATATACATATATGTTATGTGTGTTTTTTATTAGACTATTTTACTTGTATTGCAGTATCAGATATATTATAGATGATATAAATAAACGAGAAACGCACAGTTTTTCAGTTTCATATTGTACAGTAAAAACATCCCCCTTACCTTAAACACGGTCAACTAGCCAAACATTGTTGTCTCAGTTTTGCTTTAGATTTGCATTACATTTATAGGGCAAAAGAAACCTAATGGTAGCCTAAACGCCACTGATTAGCATCATGCTAACATCGTCATACATTTGCCACAACCATTTCTCATATCGTTTTTTTTATCCTACCACAATATTGATTATTATTATAATATTTGAAAAGACTAATTTCTGTCCAAATATCAAATGCTTATTGGAAGACATATTTTCCTTTTTACATATTTTTATGGAAAACTTAAATCCATAAAAAAATTTATCCATACAAAGCTCCTTAAACGTTGACAGCATAAAATGTCAGACTGGTACCATCTCGGAAAATAACTGAATGTGTTGAAGGGTAATAGATTTGTTAAAGGTAGCACACATTTCTGACTGGAGGGGTTTAAGATTCCATTACGTCCACTACATTAGCCTTATAGCTCCAGTACAATACTAAAAAAAAAATCATTTTTGAACACCAAGTGTGTTTTGGTTGATTGGCTAGTTGGGTAATTTTAGATTTTCTTCACTGTAAACCTAACTAGACTGCCCTTCAGGGCTTTATTAGCATCTTGGGACATAACACGTAAGCTGTCACGGGACTAGTCAGAGCATAGCACTACAACGTGGGCCTTATTTACTACAAACACACTATTTCCCACAACGCACTCAGGCTGTGGACTAGGTCAGATTAAGTCTGTTAAACCCGTTTGATGTGAAACTTAGGAAGCTTGCGTCATTAAGAGGCTTGATGGTCTGCGCGGATATAATACAAAAACTAAGCCTGTGGCTACAAGGACATGGCCAGGTCACCCTGACTGTCCTCTGACCATGCATAACCTCTGTCAGAATGACCTCAGTTAGAGAGTTACTAAAATATTACATTATGGTAAAGATAAAAATTGTCCTTCTGCAAAAACTTCCATTATTAACCTCCTGAAATGCATTGTATGTAGGAGCAGTGCTGCAGATTACAGTGTCTGTTTACTTGTGTAACTTTTAAATGACATTACATTTTATTTTTATTCACCTTTAACATAAACATGACATACGGATTGCCATTAACCCATAGAAGTCTAATTTTGCTATACTCTTTAAATATTATTACTATTGTCATAATTAATGACATTTTACAGTTTTTAAAGTCTTTACGTATTTCATAATATTATTTTCAGTAATCCTCAAGGAATGAAAACGTCGTAAAAATATATATATATTTTTTACTTTATGCAAAGTAAGACTATATTCACAATAAAATATTTTAATCAAATTTATATAAAATAAAACACCTCCCCGTCTACTTACAAACACATATGTGGTATCTATTGAAGTATTACAATGTACACAGAACATCCTCACTTGTTTAAATGAGAAGCAAGTGACAAATAGTGTCAAGCACAATGTTCCATGGCATTTATATTGTAAGGGAACTACGAGGGTCATTGGTGATGTCGGGTAACCTATAGATCCCAGTATGGCATAATGATCCTATCGCTGGTTCCATGGCTGTGTTTTTTTTCCCCAGGTCTCTGGATCTGACGGGTCCTCTGTTGTTGGGTGGAGTGCCCAACCTGCCGGAGGACTTTCCTGTACGAAACCGGGACTTTGTGGGCTGCATGAGAAACCTGACCATCGACAGCAAGCCAATGGACATGGCCAACTTTATTGCCAACAACGGCACCACAGCAGGTCTGACTTCAAGAGTTCCAAGATATATTATATCTGCTATATACTAAAAAGGGATTTTAATGTATAACTTTGTCATACAGAGTCTGAAATCACACTTTAAAATTGGCTTACGGCATGTGTGAGATGATTTAAGCATCCACTGGACATATAAATCATATGGAATAATAAACAGTACCATATGCTGTGTTGAAATGTGTGTATTATAGATCCTTCTTGATTTTGCTATCTGATTCAGGCTGTCCAGCAAAGAAGAACTTCTGTAAAGAGGGTATATGTCAACATGGTGGTCAATGTGAAAACAAGTGGAAAACTTACTCCTGCAACTGTCCTGATGGTCGAGGAGGCAAAAACTGTGAACAAGGTGAGTGTGTGCATTTGGTGCCATATTAATGGTCTCAGTATTGGTCTTTACATTAATCCTGAGCAGCTTTTCTAGGTGTTTTGACAAGTTTAGACATTTATGAAATTTAAAAGTAAATTGTGCCGGTCAGTCTTTAGCCATGGCATGCTACTAATGCTCCTAATGCATATGAATATATTGCAAGGCATATCACAATTGCAAAATTCAACAATTGTATCCATATTGTGGAACTGTAGTACAAACCTAGTAGTAGTACAAATTTCCAGAAAAGTGATAGAAAGGGATATTTCATAAAATGCAATGAAAACTATAATCGGCAGTTTATAAATTATCTTTATAATAAATTCACTTTTATTACTTTATAAACTAAAAAAGTACAAATAAATGCTTTTAATGTTTTAGCTGACCAGCTTGATGGTGCCTTGTGAATATAAACAACTTTTGAATTTTATGTCTGCAACACACTCAAAAATAGGACAGGACAGGGTAATTAGCAACATTTCTCCACAGAATTAGCTTTTTCTTAGCATAACATAGATTCAAGTTGCATTTCTTAATGTGGCGATGGACTGTGTTAAGTGAAACTGGCTTACCGAAGACCTCCTGAGCCAATGTGGCAGTATTTATCACAGTAGCATGATGGTTTTTCATGTAGTGCCTTTTGGGGGCTCAAAGGTCACACATTCATCAGAGCTTTCTGGCCTTGCCCTACACACACTGAGGGTTCTCTCAAGTCCCTGAATCTTTTCATAATATTAAGGACTGTAGATGATGAAAGACCTAAATTCTTTGTAATCTTTCCTTGAGAAATGCTCTTTTTTGAATGGAATCATTTTCTCACAAAGTTTGGCACTTTGAGCCATTGCTTGCAATGACTGAACTTTTGGTGGATACTCTTTTTTATGCCCAATCATGAGTGCATACCCCCTGTACCTTACTACGCATAGTTGTGAGTATGTCTGTTTGTTGCCTTACTGACTTATTTTGATTCGCTAGTTGATTGCCAATGGAAGCGCAGGAAGCAGCCGAATTACTGTGTGTTTGCATTTCCTGTTAGGGAAATGTCTCCACTGATAGCAATCAAGACAGGATCTGCTCTCATTTTCTGCTCCATATCCAACTCACTGGCCCATAGATTCAAAGTACTAACAAAAGAAGACCCACTAGCACCTCTACAGCCATGCTTTTGCCAAGCGTGCGGAGATACTTTTTCTTTTTCTTTTCTACCTCATGAGCGAGTTGGATTTCGGCTCTTGGATTAATAGCATGACTCACCCTCACATGTCCTTTGGCAAACTTAGATGACTTTCAGGTTCAGGGTTACAAGTTCAGACACAAGGGACAAAAGGAAAAGCCATTATTGTGAGGTATATGCTTTTAGGCATTTTCCACCGATCTGACTGAAATGGGGTTTGGGTATTAGAGCCCCCTGTAGTAGAATAAGGTTCTCGATTACTTTCTGCTTTTTTTCTGGCTTGATACCATGTACTCTGGGGGCTGTTGGTATCAGTTTGATTGACTTGGTCAGTGGCTCAAGTGATTGTTTTAAAATAAAACCTACAATAAAAGACAATAAAAATGAGCTTTAGAAAAAAAGGCTACGTTTCTTAACCATATTTATAAAAAGAAAAGTATTAGTAATGTACTTTTGTACATGATTCTAATATGAATATGAATGTGTATGTATATATATATATATATATATATATATATACTGTCCAAAACGTGCAGAAAATGTTTTTTATATATTTTTTTTTATTGTTTAATTTTACATTTAAAATTTAGAACATAAAATATATGAAATGTGAAATTAAAATCAAAATCTATTGACATTTATGTATATGAAATGAGAAATATATGACAAAATGTATGTGGTCATGAAAAGATGGCTGCTGAGTCATATTAATTCATATATATATATTTATTCATTTGGCTGACGCTTTTATCCAAAGCGACTTCCAAGACGTGGAGCAGAGTAGTGGGACGGTACCTTGCTCAAGGGTACCTCAGTAGTGCCTGAGCTGGGACTTGAACCTGCAACCTTCAGGTCCCCAGTGCAATGTCCTAACCACTAGGCCACCACTGTATATGTATATATATATATGAGTAACAGATGTCTGATTTAAAATGAAATGAAGATGAATGAGAAATGGAAGTGAGTGAGGTGGTGTAGAGTTTAACGCTGTCACTTTACAGTGAGAAGGTCCTGGTTTAGTGCCAGGCTGGAGTGGCCAGGGCTCCTTCTGTGTGCTGTTTAAATGTTGTCCTTTAGTTCCAGTTTCCTCCAACAGTTAAAACCCATGTGCACCAAGTTTTATTGTAGATGTTAACTGTCTGTAGGTTTGACGGTGTGTGTTTGTGTGAGAGAGAAACATTTTTTACATTTTGACCTCTATTTCAAAAGTGCTCATCCAGTTTATTTATAATATATATTTTTTCTCTATGGAATGGACATCACATCCTGTTTAATGGTAGTTCAATGGCTTTTACAGAATGCCACATTCTGGTAAAATACCTGCTAGAATCTTGACCAGAAAGGTATCTCTGTTCCATAGGCAAAAATGTACATTTTAATGAGAAAAAAAATGCATTGAAAATGTCTTGAATTTTTGCTGTAAAATATCTGTGGTCAGACTGAGATGACTGATGCCGCTGTGTGTCACAACAGCCTCTGGGCTACAGTTTCATGTGACCACATTCCTGGATTGATGGGATGAGCTGAAGCCTTGGAGTGTGTATAAAGCAGCCCATATCACTAAGGCCCTAAGGCAGATCATTTCTTTCATTTCTCCTCGAGAACATAGGAAAAGCGGTAACGTCTCAGTCTGTTTCTTACATGATAGTCAGTTTTAATGAGGCAGGAAATTGAAGCGTCTGCTTTTCGCACAGATGATGATGAACTTGGATGTGTTCTGATTTGCGTTGCATTGCACCGTCGCATTCCAGCACTATGTGGCAAAATCCTCCTGGCAAGCTGGCAGTGACTCATAGCGCAGCACCTATGATAGTCCCTGCACAAGCTCTTTAATATGCTGTAGTGTATCCTGTGCTGACTGATGGATGGAGGCGTGTGTGTGTGTTTATATTGAAACAGCTTTAATGATGATTTAGCCACCGTGTCGAGCAGTAGTTTTGCGGTCGGACGTTGTGTAAGGCTCGTGGCGCCGAGAGCGCTGAGAGGGTTAACGTGGTCTCTTTCAGGTCCTCCTGCAGGCCTGTCGAGTCTCGCAGGATTCTGTTGCAGCGCGTGAATGTCAGTGCTACCTTATCAGAAAGTAGTGACTCGTCTCCAATTGGAATGAAACAGGCATGCCTTGGCTTTTATGCTGATGAGATGCATGCTTTAAATAGCTCTCTTCCTCGTGGTTTCGTTTAGTTACAGGATAGCCTTGTTTTCCATCCGTGGTTTGCCTCAAATGCGACCAAAAGCATCTTTGCATAGACTATCCTTTTATTACGGTGCTGCACTCCTGCCAGTGAACAGATAGAGTGTCCGTCCTGGGCTAAAACGTGGAACTCTAACTCGGGCTGTTAGCAGATTTTTGGCAGTGACATGTCTGGCTTGTTTCTGTAGTGTTGTGCATTTTTAACCAGGTCTTGCAGAGCCTGTCCTCATAGGGCCTGAATCATGTCTGAGAATTTCGGAGCAGACGTAGCTGTTTCAATGTAATAAAAAAATGACAACGTGGCAAAAAATATTCTTAAAGTGGTGGACAGGAGTCAAAACTTTGTGGTAGTGGTGGTAGTGTAAAAGTTAGGCAGTTTCCCATGTGATCTAAAGGTCACTGATTCAAATCGCAGACTGGTAAAGCTACCACTGAGGTACCTGTGAGCAAGGTACCATCCCAAAGCACCGCTTCCTGGGAGCTGCCCACTGCTGCTACATGGCTGGGCCAAATGCAGAGGTTGCATTTCGTTGCGGTGCACTGTGTGCGGTGCTGTGGTGCGTTCGCAATGACAAACCCACACTCACTTGAATTCCATGATGCATGATATGTCATATGTGCAAGTTGTACCAATATTGCCACATTGTCACGAGATCACACTCTGCACTCACGGCATGTGCAAGGCTGCAAGGCACTCGACCCACTGCTCCCCAGGTGCCGTGGCTGTGACTGCCCACTGCTCTGGGTGCGTGTCTGTATCTGTAATCTTCTCCTGAGGTAGCAGAAAACGATGGAAAAAGATGACTAAAGGCTTGTGAGTTAGACTCTGCCAAATATGAGAGGCAAATTTCTGTTTTTGATAATTACTGTCTGTATGCATCAATGGAAAAATGTGCCTGAGGGGAGTGTGTGATGTGGGGTTTTCACACTCGGATTCAGGAAAGGAAACTCTTTGGATTGCACTGAGAGAACAGCAGAGTTGGTGGCCTTAGCACTGAAAGGTTTTGTGTTATGTGTTAATGTTGTGTTTACTTGGGCTCCTGAGGCTGATGCGTATGTTTGTGTAGGGATTATGTCCTTAATGCTGTTTTTGGCAGTGATTAGGACTCATACCTGGTTTAACATGAAGTTTAACTGTGAAGTGCTGTCAGTAAACTGGCATTGAAAACTCATTAAAATGCTAAATAATGTAAAGGAGTTCGTAATGCTTGTGCATGAATGAATGCGTGGTTGAATGAATGGTTTTTCAAGTTTCATACCATGCATGCACATTATTTAAAATAACTAATTATTTCTGTGCATTTCCTGTTGTTTTTTAATTGAGACGAGGTCCGCGCGTTGCTATTTCAAGGCAGTGAAGACACAGTGTGCTTTGTTAAACCAAGTGTGTTTGAGTAACAAATGCATGACACTTCTTACTGACAAAGCTACACGCTCGAAGTGCACTCTAAAGGCTTAGGTAGAACAGTGCTCCTGTGCATAATGTGTTCACACATTTTTACTTCACACACAAAACCTGGTTTGCCGGGAAAACACGCCATTTTCAGAATAAGAATCAGAATCATGCTTATTGGCCAAGTATGTGAGTGAACACATACAAGGAATTTGTTTCTGGCCGATGGTGACTCTCAAGTACAGTGTAAACAGTAGTAAAAAAAAAAAAAAAAGAAACAAAAAACACAATAAACACAATACAACAAATGTAAACAACACAATGAATAATATAATCAACAATACAATATAATAACCAATCAAAAAACAGGATCACAGAGTGCAAACAGCAGTGTGATCATAAAGTGCAGTTGCAGTTTTGTAGGTGATGCAGTGTGACAAGAATAGCAGTCCAACACAGCTTCGCCCTCCCTTTTAAAGGTGAGGTAAATTCTTTAAGATTCTGACTGGTTTTTAACATGTTAAGCCCAAAAACACACCTCTGGATAATAAAGAGAGTTAGGAAGACCTTTTTGCACCTTGCGCTGGTGCCAAGTTTGATTTTGTCACTGTCAAAACAGCAAAATGTATTTGGCCACACCCCTAAATGTTAGTTGCGTCTGGCACTTTACGTTTTGCAATAGGTCGTCAAAGTAGAGCCCTGTGTGTGTAGTGCCTAGCTCACTTGCTCTGCTCTGTCTGACATTTTTAAGGGAATAGTTTGGCATGAATGGAAACCAGAGGAAGGAATGATTTTCATTCATTGCTAGAATTTTTAGTTTAACTAATCCTTTAATTTATTGGTTCAGGTGCTAAAAAAAGTTTGAGTCTGCTTTTCTATCTAGTGCACAGAAAAGGTTTTTAACTGACCTCTCTTCTGCAGTGATGCCCTCGCCGCAGCATTTTGACGGCCAGGCTATGGTGGCCTGGTCTGATCCTGACATCACCGTGGCTGTGCCCTGGTACATAGGCCTGATGTTCCGCACCAGACAAAGCAGTGGCACGGCTGTGCTCATGCAGGCTAATGCCGGCTCTGCCTCACAAATCAACCTACTGGTGGGTAACAGATAACCGCTTCTTTGGAATGTGTGCATTTTTCTTGCTAAGTGGAGGCATATACTAAGCCTTATTATATCCGGGGTTAATCATTTTTAAGTGAAACTGACTATTTGTCATTGTGAACACACTCAAGCACCACAACGAAATGCAACCTCTGCATTTAACCCACCACACGTGCAC
>JBBPDA010000126.1:26655132-26668355 GCA_037974385.1 Arnoldichthys spilopterus | reverse complement strand
GGCAGCTATCAACAGCGCCCGGGGAGCAGTGTAGTGGGACAGTACCTTGCTCAAGGGAACCTCAGTAGTGCCCGGGCGGGGACTCGAACCTGAGACCTTCAGGTCTCAAAGGCAGTGTCCTAACCACTAGGCCACCACTGCCCACTTGCATTAGATTTAATTGCAATAATTTTACTGTGAGCAGTGTTTTGTACTGAGAAGTTGCTTTTGGTTATGACTAAACTGCTACATTTGACGTTTAATAATAAAATATATAAATAAGGGACGCACCGATCTGATACTGATGTTGGATATCGGTACGATACGGGCTCAGATAGCTGGATCGGTAAAAATGGGCCGACCCATGGGGCCCATCTATTTAGTTAAATTATGTCACTTTATGTGTGTACATGCATATACTAACTGTAATTCTTGCTAATTTGTAAGTTTTTTGTACAAATTTGCTGATGTGCAATTAGTTTTAATTTATTATTAATAATAAATGATTCAGTTAATATGCTTTTATGTATTTGTTGTTTTTTACTAAGTGAGGAAAGCAATATTTAAGTCAAGCCTGATGAATGAAACATTGATATTAGATCAGTACTCAGTATCGTTCCAGACCCAAAGCCCTGGTATCTGTATCAGTTTTGGGAGTGAGTTGTATCGGTGCATCCCTAGTCTTCTGAAATATTTGGACACCAGAGGAAGTTGCTTTAGTTTAAGATTGGAACTGCACTTTTTGATCTCTAGAAATAGGGTTATACACAAACTTAGACTGTTAGCAGATTAGCAGATTACAGGTACATGTCTTAATAATTGTTTTGGTTTGTCTGCTCCGCCAGGGTGGAGAAACCATGTCCCAAGGGCTGGTGGGGCAGCCCCATGTGTGGGCCCTGCAACTGTGACGTCAGCAAAGGCTTTAATCCAGACTGCAACAAGACGACAGGAGAGTGCCGCTGCAAGGTACACACACCACACTAAAAATAATAAAAGTGCTCTGCCAAAGAGCTGAGCTTATCACATACTTTAGCTTTCAGCTGCCATTAACATCACAGCTAACCATGTCCTTCCTAATAGGACAACTATTACCAGCCCAAAGACAGTGACGCCTGTCACCCGTGCGACTGCTTCTTTCCCGGCGCCAGCTCACGAACCTGTGATCCTCATACTGGCCAGTGCCCCTGCAAGGTTGGCGTGATCGGGCGACAGTGTAACCTCTGTGACAATCCCTTCGCTGAAGTGACCAACACTGGGTGTGAGGGTATGTATTTAGAAAGCAATCTCATCCTCTATAATTCATATTATAACAGGGTTATGATATTATTATTCATGTAATATTGAATTATTAAAAAGATACATTATATAATATTGTTTGTGCTAATATTACATATTTTAATATTATTTGTACTATTTTTTTTAAGCAAAAGCACGTATAGCCCAGATAATTTTCTTGTATGATTGTCCACAGTGCTGCGTATGTCAGCATTTCAGAGTATTGGGAGCATAGCATGCAACATAAATTAAATGTCGATACGAATAGCATGTTATTCATATTTGCAGCATTTAGCTTTAGCCTATAGTCGACATTTTTATTTATGTAATGTGATTCCATATTATTTCAAAAAGCAAGCAATTTAAGTTATTTTACTGAAGATTAGACACCTAATTAAATTTAACTGACCGCAGAGCCTTAACTATGGCCGTATGCCCTGTGTGTGACCTGCAGTTGTTTATGAGGGCTGTCCTAAGGCCTTTGATGCTGGAATTTGGTGGCCCAGGACCAAGTTTGGCCGTCCAGTTGCTATGAACTGCCCAAAGGGATCTGTTGGTGAGTGGCGCAGGCTTGTTCTGCAGATGCACAAGTGTTTAATGTCAAAATCCACTTTCATTCACATGCTTTGAACATATGTTGGGACTTTAAATACACACTGAAATATACACAATCAAACATGTATTAGCATATATATATATACGAAAAAACCTGAATTGGCCATTTTATGAGGCCCAACTGCCTTATAGGTCCAGTGGTCTTTTAAATTAAACATCCCACTGACTCATGGCCTTACATTTTCCCTTCACCCTAAGTGGGCTGTGTAAAATGTCTTTAGAAGAATGTTTACAAAATGTTTCAAATAAATGTCATGATTTTAAATTATAAAGCAAAGCGCATCTAACATTTATGAACATTTTCAAATCCATTTTGCTATTTTGATGGTGGATAAAACAGGCTTGGGGTCAGCCCAAGTGGCAAAAAGGTTGTCATAACTTTTTTTAGAGGTGTGTTTTAGGTTTAACATGCAATAAGCCAATCAGAATGGCCCGTCACCTCACCTTTGGCCTGCTTGTGCATGAAGTGAGCACATCATTCATGGGAGCAGCACTGTTCCACCTAAGCCTTTCGATTGCCATTAGTTCACTTCGAGCACATGCCTGTGTCTGTAACGAATGTTGTGCCCCTGCATGTTACTAAAATGCGCAGCTTAAATATGGTTTAATACGCCACTGACTTTAGACGTGGTTTTTGATCAAAAGCGCAATGTCATTTTACTGCTTCAGCATAGCAACGAGCCGACAATGCGCCCATTTAAAAAGCACCACTCCTACAAGCTGAAAACACTCAAAATCAGTTGTTATTTTGAAAGCTGAGTGCATAGCATGAAAAAGAAGAATGTGCTGGTATGAAACTAGTAAAACCGCTTTGCGTCGCACTTTCCACTGGATGTTTTTATACAACCTGTGTTTATTCTCCTCCTATTAAATGTTCCTACCTGTTGTGCTCTGTTGGCTCTTCAGCGTAGCCTGCAGCCTATGACTCAGATGAATGACGTGGTTGCTGTGGCTTTCTGCTGCTCTGCTCTGCCATGCTCTTCTGAACTCCTTTTACTTGCCCCAGCTCTTTTCACTCAGCCCTCACACTGGCACAGCTTTGCCATTAGCTCTTTTCATTGGGAGGGTAAACAAATGTTAATGAGGCCTTGTCTCTGGAGGGATCCATTGGCTAAACATGACCTGCTGTAAAGGAATGGCTTGGCTAAGCCTGCACAATGTGACATTCACTATATAGTCGGTGAATGACCTCGGTGGACGATGGGTTTAGGCTGAGACTTTCCAGATTGTTCTGTGAGGGGAAATCACACAAGTATTCCTGGCAATGCCAGGGTAGAAGAGCAATGACCTGATATCATTTAGGCTCTGTTTCCACCCTAACTGCCTCCATAACTCTGGTCTCCTTTGGGTTTTCATTGTCTAAGCATGGCTGGGGTCTCTCTTGCAGGCTTTTTGCACTAATTAGGGCACAAAACGTCATTTACTGAAAATTATGGCTGTGCTAGAGAACATTTAATCAGCTTTTAATTGAGATTCTGATTTGTGTATTTTTCTTTCTTCTTCTTCTTTGGTGTATGATAGGCACTGCTGTCAGACACTGCAGCGATGAGAACGGCTGGCTGCCTCCAGAGCTCTTCAACTGCACCACCATCACTTTCTCCCAGCTGAAGAAACTGGTACTGTTCTCATGTATTATTTAAAGTTTTAGTTCTGAAATATCAGATTAACATAGTTTTACCTTTACAATAAATGTAGCCAATCAGACATAGCATGTTTGGTGTGTCTTAATTATTATATATTATATGTGTTATGTTATATTCTTGTGCAAGTCATACAATGTCAGAAACCCACCATTTCCTTCTTACATTTATGACACATTTATGATGCATATATTGCACTTATGCTATGTCAGGATAATAAATAAATAAAATAAATAATAATTATTAAAACACATAATTTAAAAAATTTTTAAATTGTTATTATTATATTATATTATATTATATTATACTAATATTATATTATATTTTGTTATATTGTATTATATAATAAAAAATAATATTTTTAATATTTATATATTTTTTAATTATGCTATTTATATTTTATAAATTTTTTAAAAGCTAGAAACATTTAAAAAAATTGTATTATTACTTTTGTGACACATTTATAACACATAAATCGCGCTTATGCCATGTCAGGGTAATTCACAGCAGTTTGTGGCATATGGGCTGCTCAGAAGATCGTGGACTTTTGCTTTACTGTTGCAAACTTTCATTTTAAAATAGTGAGCTTGCCACCGAACTTTCTCCTTGTCTCTTCCTGTCTTTCTGCCTCCTACAGAATGATGAAATGCATCGTAACGAGTCCAGAATGGATGGACAGAAGTCAAACGACATCGCACACATGCTCCATAATGCTACCAACCAGACCAGATCTTTCTACGGCAATGATGTGAAAACAGCTTTTCACCTGATCTCACGTATTCTGCAGTACGAGAGCCAGCAGCAGGGATTTGATCTAGCAGCCATGAGGGACGCCAGCTTCAATGAGGTTAGACCAGTACTAGTCAACTAACACTGTATGATGATAATCAGCCACTGATTGGGGGGCAGCCATGGGGGGCAGCGGTGGCCTAATGGTTGGAGTAGAGGGCTTGCGACTGGACACTCGCCGGCTCAGTCTCTGGGACCAGCATGGGAAATGTGGGAGGGGTGGGTGAGTAAGCAGGCAGGGTAAGGCACGTTATTATACACAGAGGTCATTCAATGTGCTTTACAGGGGGGAAAAGAGCATAAAAAGGTAGCTAAACAGAAAAATTTGAAATGAAATCATATTACAGAAAATTAAAGCAAAATCTAAAATAAATTAAGACAAAAATGAATGATAGAAGTAAAATAAGCAGTGTCTTCCCTCTCTCACATTCATGGTTTAAAGTGCCCTTGGGCATAGCACCTAACTCCCTAGCTGCCATTGCTCCTGCTCCTGGCATATGAACACTGGTGTCACAAATGGGTTAAATGCAGAGAACAAATTCACTAACTAAACTAAATGCAAAATAAATAAATAAATAATTATAAAATAAAAATTATATTGCATTATATTGCTAAAATTATTTTTTTCCCTTTCTGTTTTTGCTGCTTTACAACATTATTCAGTGGTTCTTTGTGTGAAATAATGGTTTTACGGAGCAGTTGTATGATTACCTGTGTTGGTTTAGCACATAGTTAATGATTATATGACAGAATGTGTGAGTGACTCATACATGTAGATCATTTATAAATCCGGTTTGGCTCGTTCCACTGCTGAGTATGTTTTTCCAGTGGGAAATGTGTTTGGTCTGTTTTCATCTGTTTAAATCAGTGCTTAAGATATGTAGTGGGCATGAAGACATCCCATGTATAGTCGTAGGCCTGTTGTGTAAAATGAAAATTTTCTAAACAAAAATTCAGAATTTTGCTCCATTCTAGAAAGTCTTACCAAGTCAGAATTTTTTCATAGCGGTGCTGATTAGACATGTGAAGTGTTTAATCCACCTAAAAGCTTCATCTCAGGGCTCCTGGGTGCCACATTGGTCTTAAGTGCTGGCCCTGCCCTTGAAAGATGGGAGGTTTGATCACCAATGCTGCTACAGCCATCAGTGACCGCGAGACCAAGAAAGCACAATTGGCTTTGCTCTCTGGGTGGGAAGGCCAGTCACACAGCACAGTGCTAGCCTGCACGGGCATCTGTTGGCCAGCAGAGTGGAATTGACAGTCAGACTCTTTTCCAAGCGCATCACGCTGTCCAATGAAGTTGTGTTAGTAGCAGCTGGAAAAGAGGCAGTGGCTGGGTTCATGTGACTCAGAGGGAGTACGTGCTTGCCCTCACTCTCCTAGGGTTGGTGGTGTCATGTGACAGGGGGAGAAATCTGACACGCACGTGGAATGGAAGATGACTAAATTAGTGGAGAAAATCAGAAAAAATCAGGGTAAAAAAAAAAAAAAATTATCTTAACTTAAAATAGTTTTTAGACACAATTAAATTTTTTTTGTTGTTGTTGTAATATGTTTAAAAGAAGTTAAGATCATATTAATATTTTTGTGGAAACTATCTTTACAAACTTTTAATACATTTAATTTATATTTAAATCTACATAAAAAAATTAAGAGCATTATCACATTATTACATAGAAAAGAAACAAATACATTAATTAATGCCAATAAATATAAATACCCGATCATTTTGTACAGTAAATAAACTGGCTATATAGCAGACGATATACATGACCCCTGGTTAATATCATCACCAAACATATCAGAGTTAGTACGTTTTTCTGCAATGCAAAATTTTACACCACTTACTACTTACACGTTTCCATCTCAACAATTGAATTATGCATAAAAATCCAAAATTGATGGGATTCCTCTTTAGTACCTAAAACACAGGCTGACCAAGTCTTTCATTGCAGTTACAATATGATGAATGAAGCTGATTTAAAGTGGCTTCAGCTGAAGAGACATTACAAATATAGAGACAAGGTCAAAATTGTTAATCATTTTTATTCGTGGTTATTAATAATCATTAATATGCAGAACAGACTGAAATGGCAGTAGTGTCCAGTTGTTTTGTGAAGAGTGAAATCTACTACCGTGAATATAATGAGTCTATACTGATAAACCCCAGACCTGCTTATCTTGGTCTAGTTTATCAGTCAGCCGTATACCTGTCAGCTTCCCTAGATTAAATATTTATCACTTAATAACTATTTCCGTTTGAGTGTTAATAGCTGCATATTTACACATTTTAAGGTATTTATGATCTAGTTTATGATATAGAGCACAATTTGTGTGCCAAAGTGCTGTACACTGAAAAAGTACCTTAAATTACTAAAGTACTATTTAAATGTGTGCATTGGTCCCACTTTAATTTAATATGTTACACCAAACCAATAACTGCCCTTCATTTACTCTCCTTTGGCAATAATCATGCTGAATGTGATATACTGCTGTAATGTGGGACTAATGTACATTTTTGAATCAGGTAATTCAAGGCATTTTTTTTCAGTGTACATGCAATGTGTATTTTACACAAAGGCTGCAATAAAAGCCAATGTTCCTACAGAACAGCTAATAAAGATAGCCAGGCCATGCATCACAGGTACCACAAAAAAATCTAGTTCTAGTTAAAAAAATTTAGATAAAAAAGATCGAAATATTAACAATTAATAAACAAACGTGAAACCGCTCATAAAAAGTAGTCTTATGGTAAAGTAGTCCTATTAAATGGTGTAATAGAACAGTTAGTCCCAGAAACTCAATCAGAATGGTTGAATACTCTAAGCTGCTGATTTTACTCTTTTTGGGGTTTAAAAAATGCATTTTAAACAAAGTTTGCTGCTTCTTCACTTCCTTTTGCTTTTACTTGGCCAAGCTGGAGAACAGGTTAAGGATTATTTATTATTGCAAATAACATGTGTCATTTGGTTGCAGGCACAAGCAAGTCAGTTGCCATTACATGCTGCCTCTTGTGTTCTAGTGTTTAAGTAATATGTTCTGAATGTTCTAGAACATTGTGAAAGCTGGCAGTGCCATCTTGGACCCCGGCAATAAAGAGCACTGGGACCACATCCAGAGGACAGAGGGCGGGACGGCACACCTTCTGCGAAACTTTGAGGAGTATGCCACCACGGTGGCCCGCAACATGAGGAAGACCTACCTGAAACCCTTCACCATCGTCACACACAATATGAGTGAGTTACAGCGAGGAGTTCATCAACCGACATGATTTCAATTATAATTATGAGGTTTTTGGTTGATAATAACAGTATTTTTTTTGTGCCATTATTCATCACTATAAGTAATTTCTTTCTTTAAGTTATGGCAGTGGATTATCTTGACACATCTAGTCCAGATGAGGCCAAAATCCCTCACTTCCAGAGGATTACAGAGGAATATCCCAAAGATTTAAAGTCGTCAGTCCTGTTTCCAGAGTTCGCCTTCAGGTCCACAGAAAACAGGGGTAAATACCCACACGACTGAATTGAATGGCAATTAATACTACAAATGAATTCGACTCTTACGTAACCAAACTTTTTCTCTACGTTTCTGTATGCAGTTACTCCAACAGATATGCCAGCAACTCAGACCAGCACTACTGAGGAAGACCACTCTCAGGTCCACAGGAAGAAGAGGCAGGCGGAGGGCTATTTCCCATTCCCTGTGGCTGCTGTCATCGTCTACCGATCCCTAGGGAGCCTACTTCCTGAGCGCTTTGACCCAGATCGCCGCAGTCTCAGGTACACTACCTTTCTGAAGGTGTTCAGGTCAGAAAATGATGCATGTGAGTTCCGCAGTGGGTTGGCCCTACCATTGGAAGGTTGCCCCTTAAGGAGCCTACAGCCATTTATAGCCTGGGCGTGCAAGAGAGCACAATTGACCTCTCTGGGTGGGAAGGATGGCCTCTCCTTTCTTCTCCCGTTAATGGTAGCCACCTCAACTAGCAAAATTGGCAGCCATCGCTCTCCTTCAAGCAAGTCACACTGTTCAATGAAGCAGCATTAGAAGGAGCTGGAAAAGAGGCAGTAACTGGCTGGCTTCATGTGTCTCAAAGGAAGCACATGCTCGCCCTCACCCTCCCAGTGCTGGTGGTATCATGTGACTGGAGGAGAAACCTGACATGTGGGTGAAATTGAAGATGACTAAATTAATGTAGAAAATCGGAAAAATAAAGTAAAATACAAAAAAAAAAAAAAAAACTATACATATCAGCTTGGGGACACAAATATTTTAAAATAATGTTTTTGTATAATTTTTTGCTGTTATAACTTAACAAGAAGTTAAAATCACGCTAATATTTCTGTGAAAACAATTTAATTTGTTAAAGAATTTCTACAATCCTTTGTAAACATTTTTAGTTTTTAAAATGTACATCCAAACTTTCAAGCTTGTGATTGGCCGTGTTAGAACGTGAATGTAGTTCACTTACTCACATAAGTGGCTAAGAACATTATTCAGATCATCAGTGTGCTGAATCATGCTGTCATCATCCTTTTGATTTACACTGGCTTGTACCAGGCCATGGCCACTCCCTATAGCTATAGCTCTTCCTACACAGCTACACAGCTGAACACAGTGGCCTGTACGTTCAGTAAAATATGGCAGCGCTTGGTTATAAAACCTTCAACAAGGTCAAAAGATTCCGTCTAATTACAACATACCATTCACATGATAGGCAAACTGTAGCAACAGTTTATTACAAGGAGAGCACATCAAAATATTTAGGACAGCTGCTATTGGATGGCTGTGCCTACTGACACCGAACAGTGTGCGTTATTGTGAGAGCGTCTGGCCGTCTGCCAGGCATCTGAGTGGGTGTATTAAGGCCACCAATGTCAAGGAATGACACACACTGGCATTGGTTTGTCTCGGCTCCATGCACTCTGCCCTAAGTACCTGTGCAATTCATTTCCTATATATATCAATTATCATATATATATCAAACTATTGCATGCAACTATATATACACCAATCAGCCATAACATTAACACTACCTACGTAATATCGAGTAGCTCCCTCATGCTGCTGAAACAGCTCTGACTGCGGTGCATTGTGTGTTTTGGCCCCGTTCTATCAGAGTCACTGTCACTTTTTAAACTACAGTAGCTCTTCTGTGGAATTGGACCAAACAGGCTAGCCTTCACTCCTCACATGCATCAGTGAACCTTGGGTGCCCCTGACCCTGTTGCTGATTTACCAGTTGTACCTCCTCAGATCACTTTTGGTAGGTACTGAGTACTGCACACCTGGAACACTCCACAAGCCCTGCAGTTTTGGAGATGCTCAATAAGGCCCTATGTCAAAGTCACTCAGGTTATTTTTTCTGCTTCCAGCACACTGACTTTGAGAACTGACTATGTACTTGCTGCCTAATATATCCCACCCGTGTTTCAAGGGAAGTTGTTCTTTTAATACAATGCTTTCCTCTTTATGTACAGGCTGCCCACGCGACCAGTCATCAACACACCCATCGTCAGTACCATGGTGCACAATGAAGGCGAGCCTCTGGCCATGCCTTTGGAGCAGCCAATCACACTCGACTACACGCTGCTGGAGACGGAGGAGAGGTCCAAACCTGTGTGTGTGTTCTGGAACCACTCTATTGCGTGAGTCTATTGCATATTTAAGTTCAGTGAAGTAATATATGGTTTATACTAATGTTGGTGTAATTCACATGTAAGACATGCCGTGTTTGCTCTCTGGTACTTTTCCGCTGTACATTACTAATGACTGGAACTTGCTGCTTTTGAAGGTCAACCTATAGAGATGTTTAATGATACCTGTAAACATTTAAGTGCTGACTGTTTGACTCGTTCTCATTGCTCTTGTCTGATTCTTATTTGTTTTAATGATATTTCTGTTTATTTTACATCTGTTTTGTTCTACTAGTTATTTTTCCCCCTCCCCTTTTCTCCTTCCCCTTCCCCCCACTGTCACTGTAAAATCAAATCTTGCCTAGTAAAATACACATGAAATAAATACATAATAAACAGTATTAAAGTGCTGTATGGGTGTGTGTGTATGCATTGTAGGATCGGAGGGACTGGAGGCTGGTCGCCCAAAGGCTGTGAGCTTTCCTTTAGAAACAAAACCCACATCAGTTGCCAGTGTAACCACATGACCAGCTTCGCCGTACTCATGGACATCTCCAAGAGAGAGGTAAAGCACTGGCCACTTTGTGAAAGCTTTGCTGTAGTCTGTTGTTAACATTAATCCTCCAGCACTCACGAGGGAGGATAAATATTTGGTCGGGGGAGGGTATAAAACCCATTCACTTCATGTCCAAATGCTTCTCTGTCCTAACTCTCATTGTCGGCATGTTGCTATTTTATGGCAGAGAAATGACGCTGTGCCTTTTGACCAACAAAAACCACGTCAAAGTCATTAGTATTATTAAACCATATTTATTTAAGTGACACATTTTAGTAACGTGTGGGTGCACAACACTCATAACGGATACAGATACACGCTCTGGGTGCGCTATTGAAAGGCTTGAAAGGCTTAGGTAGAACAGTGCTGCTCCCATGAATGATGTGTTCTCTCATTTTCACTTTGTGCACAAGCAGGTCGATTTCCTCACTGAAAACTGATCTGAATTGTCAGATAAAAGTGCAATTGTAATAGCCATCGACCATAGCGCGTGCACCCCTGCCTTTTAAAAGTGAGATGACATGACATTCTGATTGGTTTATTTCAAGTTAAGCCTAAAACACGCCTCACACAATTCAGAGAGATAGAACAACCTTTTGGTGCCTTGCACTGGCACAAAGTCAGATTTTTCTGCCATGTAAATTGAAGAATGAATTTGGACACGCCCAAAAAGCTTAGTTGGTCCTTGCACATGCTTTGCATTAGATCATCAAAATAGAGCCCTAGGAGCGAATAAGGCGCAGCAGGAATAGTGGAATAGTACCTACAGTGAGATGGGACAATAGAACAAGAAAATACAGTAGCTCGATATTTTTACAGGACTGTGTAACAGCATCTGATAGAGTAATATGAAAATATTTTAAATCCTTTATTTTTTTGAATATTTTTTGTTTTTTTGTTTTTTTTTACTTGGTTTGACTGACTACTACATGTGAAGTGTGCACTCTGTGGCTGTATTATCACCTGTTATACAAATACCACATCAGACCTGGTTTTGACTCTGCTTCTCTTTCTTGTCTGTTTATTTTTTATCTTCTCCTCCAACTCTCTTTCTCTCAGCATGGAGATGTGTTGCCTCTGAAGATTGTCACGTACACCACGGTTTCAGCATCACTGCTGGCTCTGCTGATCACCTTCATACTGCTTGCCATCCTACATAAGCTCCGCTCCAACCTGCACAGCATCCACAAGAACCTAGTGGCGGCGCTCTTCTTCTCCGAACTGGTCTTCCTCATTGGTATCAACCAGACGGAAAATCCGGTGAGGCCCTCTGCTTTAAGTAGAACTAGAATCGAAATGAGCCAAACAGTAAAAATAGACTTGTTGGACAATAGCAAACCACAGAAATTTACACAGAACTTCAGAGATGGGTCTCTGGAAAAACGTATAGTGTTGCAGGCTCTTATGAAATAACTACGAGGCTTATGGAACTGTCAGTATTGTTCAGTGGAGAAAAACCAGAAGCACTTGTAATGCATACTGTAGAAATGGGAGTATGATGAAAAGCTTGTTCTTCAGAACAGAACCCAAGTCTCACAGAAATGCTAATTGCATCTTTAGGGCTTTTTTCTGCTATTTTTGACTGATTCTTAACGATGGAGTAGAGCAACTGCTGTTGAAGTGGTCACTAATGGCTGCACAAATTGAAGATTTTGTTGTGAATTTCTGTTTTATCCCTGCATGTTCTGGTTAGAGGCACATTTTTTGTAAATTTGGTCCCCAACACTGGGCCCATTCTTCATGTAAAACACCAGTAATTACACACTTAAATCTTTAATTAGGAGCTGTGTAGTGATAGGTTAGGACACACTGAAGGTTGTTGACAAATGGCTGGGAATAACCTGACGGTGGAAAGCATCTGTTTACATTCTAGTGATTCATAGCTGAACGGGAAGGAGTCATCTCATTGGTACAGATAAAATCCCTGTAATTATACATTCGGTCCACATCCACACACCCACGCACACTGTTCATGAAGTTCATGTCTGGAAGGCTGGCTGGATTAAAGGAGCTACTGGAGAATTTCTGGAAGGTATAAAGCTCTGATTGGTTGGCCTCAGGCAGCGGCAGTCTGCAAACTGACAGGAGCTTAGCTGCCGTGAATAGATTTTAAAGCACTGCAGATATTCTCTTTGATTGGTTAGATTATGTGGCATGTACCGACAAATTGACTGAATGCCAGGTTTACACAATAGGCCAGAAGAAGGAAGCAAGAAGTGAAATAATCAGTGCATTTACAGAAAAGTAGTTTAACCAGCAACATTTTACCAGAATATTCCACGAATTTCTAGTGCGGTTCTAACTTATGGGAATGTCCTTCATACTCCGTGTTATTTACTTTGCATTCTAGTGGCAGTGGTGGCCTAGTGGTTAGGATTTTCTTCTTGTAGTCCCAGCCCGGGCACCACTGAGGTACCCTTGAGCAAGGTACCATCCCACTACGCTGTTCCACGTGTGCACATGTAATGGGTTAAATACAGAGGTCACATTGCGTTGTGGTGCTTGAGTGTGTTCACAATGACAAATAGTCACTTTTAGGTAACTTTAAACATTCATAATGTAACACAGCTGACAGAGTTGATGAAGAAGCATATGAATGGATGAATGAAGGAGTCTAATTATTAAGTATCTGCTTTATGTAAATCAAAAACAAAACTTGCATATCATGTTCAGCCCAGGGCAGCACGGTGGTGCAGCGGTTAGCGCTGTCAACCACAGCGAGAAGGTCCTGGG
>JBBPDA010000126.1:26647632-26650132 GCA_037974385.1 Arnoldichthys spilopterus | reverse complement strand
CAGAATTCAGTGACTTACCACCAACTCTCTCTGTAGAACAGACCATCCATGCTGCCCACATGTGCTGATCCATTCTTTTTAACATATTATTTAGCAAACAGTGCTTGTTTACGTTGGACGTCCATTTTTAAACTATTTGGGCCGGGGGTCGCATCAATTCTAGTCCAGTCATTCTGAAAGATGGTGTAGATGTTGATCCCCTGTCTTTGCTGTGTTCACACTACACGGTTGTCTTACTTGTGATTGGAAGTCTCAAGATCGCATAGCGTGAACAGTATGTGATTCAGCCACTTTCACAACCATGTAGGCAGAACAAGGGCATAAGGTTACAGCTATTACAATTATATAATGGGCAAGTGGTCTCTCACTAGTAGTTAACTAAATAGCAATAGTAAAGCAATTCAGTTCAATTATAAATAAAAAATATATCCCTTAGAATAATTAAGACATTAATGAATAAAAATGTAGTAATTATTAATTATTATGGTTTTTAATTTTGGGGTTTAATAAGGGTTGTGTCTCTAATGCATCTATACCAAAAACATATGCTGTAAAAGTCTTCGAATTACACACAGCATCACCTCAAACTGGATTACTGACTGGTGTTCTCCATTTTTTGCAGGGAATCTTCATATTCTTTTTCCACTGTGTCCTGAATAAAGAAGTCAGGAAGAATCTGAAGATTGTGTTTACGGGGAAGAAACCGCTGCCAGATGAATCCAGCACCACTCGGGCATCCCTCTTGACTGTAAGTGGGGGAAACTGAAAGCTCACAGTGAAACACAGCTTTGCTTTGAAGTAAAGCTTAGTTCACCGACTGCACCTTACACCCATGTGCACTGCATTACTGCTTTAACATAGAGTGCTGCAGTGTAGGTTGGTTAAACGTGCAGTAATTTACAGTCCTTCAGTCTGTAAAGGGAGCATCATACTTCAGCATCAGTTTATATATATCACACGTGTAGAACATGTTCACTACATTAATCTGGAGTGTGTTTTAGGTCAGCAGAAAAGCCGTTGAGCCCTTTTTGCACCAGTGGAAAACAACACAAAGTGATTTTGCTAGTGTAATTGCAGTGCATTGCGCATTTTTAGGCCATATGCGCACATTTTCAAAATAATAAAAGATTTTGTGTGTGTTTCCAGTTTGTAGGAGTGGTGATATTTAATGTGTCTGGGCACATTGTCAATGCATTATTTTCAGGCAGTGAAATGACATTGAACTTTTGACCAAAAACCACGTCACAAACAACGCTCGTAAGGGACACAGATACACACTCAAAGTGCACTAATGACACTTGACAGGCTTGGGTGGGACAGTGCCGCCATAGCTCATGTTCCCCTGGGTTTTAAAGGAGTGGGCAGTGGTGGCCTAGTGGTTAGGGCACTGTGCTGGGGACCTGAAGGTTGCAGGTTCAAGTCCCAGCTCAGGCACTACTGAGGTACCCTTGAGCAAGGTACTGTCCCACTACTCTGCTCCACGTCTTGGAAGTCGCTTTGGATAAAAGCGTCAGCTAAATGAATAAATGTAAAGGTGAGGTGATGTGCCGTTCTGATTGGGTTATTCCATGTTAAGCCCAAAACAAACCTCTGAGTAATTAAGAGAGGTAGGATGACCCATTTGAGCCTTGCGCTGGTGCCAAGTCTGTTTTTTCCACTTTTTCCCACTCAAAACAGCAAAAAAGATTTAGACACGCCTATTAATGTTAACATAACATAATGTTTTGCGTTAGATCATCAAGATAAAGCCTATTGACTCTAAGACAAAAAGCAGCCCGTTCTGTTGTAAGTGTATTTTGGGTCAACGAGTTATCTGTTTGTACTAAGTTTAGGGAAACACTGAAAGAGGTTAGGTAGAAAGAAGCTGGCTGATTATTTTACACCTCCGTCTTACTATTCATTTAGTAATCAGTCTGTCCTTCATCCTGTATCTCTCTTTTCTCAGCGCTCTCTTAACTGTAATAACACGTACACGGAGGACGGCACTCTGTTCCGGTCAGCTATCGGAGAATCCACCGTGTCTCTGGAGAGCACCATCAGGTCAGCCAAGAGCCACAGCGGCTACCTCGCTTACGCCTTCAGGTAACAGCCTGCTGGGTGCATGGCCCTGCTACACATTTCTAATCTGTTTCTAACCTTTCTCTCTCTCTCTCCCACTCTATCTCTTTCCCTCTCTCTCGCTTTCTATCTTTCTCTTTCTCCATCTTTCTCTCTCTCTCTCTCTCTCTCTCTCTCTCTCTCTCTTGCTTTCTGTCTTTCTCTTTCTCCATCTTTCTCTTTCTCTCTCTCTCTCTCTCTCTCTCTCTCTCTTTCTTTTTCTTTCTTTCTCTCTACCTCTCCTCTCTCTCTTTGAATGGCATGCATGGCTCAAGCGCATGGCTCTGCCTCAGCTTTGGTGCATTACTCTTTTGCCCATACTTAAAACACGCACACACACACGCACACACACACACACACACACACACACACACACACACACACACACACACACACACACACA
>JBBPDA010000126.1:26606558-26622962 GCA_037974385.1 Arnoldichthys spilopterus | reverse complement strand
GCCCATCTATGTAAAGCACATTGAATGACCGTTGTGTATGATAATGTGCTATATAAATAAACTTGCCTTGCCTTGCCCCGGTCCATGTCAGTGCATCTCGTGTTTGTAATTTTTGCTTATTAAAACTCTCAACTCAAGTATGTATCTGGCACTTGCTTCCAAAACAACCACAAATCATCACATTACCAGTTTGTAAGTACCATAAGTAAACTTCAAGTATATATATATATATATATATATATATATATATATATCATTCTTCAAAGTCCAATACCAAAATCTCTGAAAAAATGCTTAAAATAGCACATTCATTCATTTACAAAATACAACAGTTATATTATGAAATTTGCACCAGTTTGTTTGTGTTTAAAGCTTCTTTACACTCATTTGTGTTTAATTCACACTTCCTAAGTTATGACACAGCCTAGAAACTGTGATAATTGTGATCTTCCATTTGTACATTGGTACAACTCTACATTAAATTAGGAAAATTATGGACATGGGCAAATATTAGTAAAATAATCATGTTAAACTGCTATAATTTTGCCTCTTTGCATTATTATTTGTGCTAAATAATTCCACTATTACTAGTTAGATCGTTTAAGAACATAGCATCTCTATCAACTTTAAACACACTTTAAATACACTTTATGTGCAGTTTAGTGTTATTAAAACATTTAAGATACAGTAAGTTTACCATTAATACTTACATATAATTTCAATATTATGTTGCCAGTTTGTTTTAAGTATGTTAAAAATGTGTTTTGTTTAAAATATGGTCCATTGAATCTATTTAAAGTCTATTTAAGTCTAAATGAAGCAGGTAAAAAAACATTTAGTGCATTAATTCCATATCATCACCATAACATTGCACTATACACTGGGTGTGCTTAAGTAGGTTAACTATTTTTCCACAAGGGTTTTAATAATCATAATCAATGTGTTTAAAGATCTGGAGAGACTCTTCACTTACAAACCGCTCTTTCGTTTCATACCTGTAGAGTTTTCGCTCGCCTTCTCCTTCAGAAACGTGTAGATTCGAGCTTCAGTGCTGCTGCTGGTTGGAAGTACCAATTCCGTGACCTCTGAAGGATTCTTAAGATAGTACCATTCACCAACCTGCCAGCACATGTAAAGGATTATCAAATCTCAGCTCTGTAGTTTAATCTTTCAGGCACTTCTTAGTAATTGAAAGTCTTAAGTGTGGAGGATATTATCGTCAATTAGGAGCAATCTCTTTTGTTAAGCTGGGTTATAAAAAGGCTTTTTGCTGGAATAGTAGTTATTATAGCCTTAGTCATAGTGCACTTGTCCTCTCAAATAGCACCAATTATATTCATTTATTTCTCCTTCCCATTCTCACCCTCCTCTTGTGGTGATCATAAGAAGCTGCTTTAGAAATCCATATCACATACACATACACACACACACGGCTAGGTATTGCCAACTTTGTGAGTACATTCCATTGACTGTACTAGTAATACTTCACTGAACCTAACCCTAAGCTTAACCTCAGCAAACAAAAGACTGAAAAATTATTCTGCGCCTTTAGTTTTCCCTTAAAAAAAAAGTTGAGTTTGCAGAGAAACCAGTATGGTTCCTCGTGAAGAGCAGCAAAATGTCCCCACTTGAACAGATTTTCCAGTATTCCTATCATTATGAGGACATCAGTTTCTTTTCCCTCGCCATCGCCCTCCTAAACAGTTAAACTGTCACACTGCTTCACACTACAAGACCACAACTGCACTTTATGCACATTCTATTTTATGCACTCTGTTCATCCTGTTTTTTTCTATATATAATATATATGTATACATATCTTCATACATATATTTAGATTAATAGTATAAACATATGTTCAAATAATACTTATTGTTAACATTTATCTTTATATTCATTAATATTAATCCGTATTACATATGTATACATTAGATTGTATATATTGTTTATTATATTGCTCATTATATTGGTCATTTATATTTTGCTGTATTGTGTTTTTTGCTACTGAGTTTTTATACTGTTGTATTTGAGAGACGCCACCGACCGGAAACAAATTCCTTGTATGTGTTCGCTCGCATACTTGGCCAATAAACACGATTCTGATTCGGTCCTCACAAAGAGTTAAATGCATGTACGCACACACACACACACTGTGTGAACACTGGTTTCCTTATTTGTACACTGCAGTTTGGTTCTTTGGTAGACAGCTCAGTGAACGCATTGCTGCTGGAGTTGCTGCTACTCTCCAGGCTTTCTGCAGATTAATTTAGTGAAAGCACTTGCACTGTGCCCAGCAGAGTGTTTGAAGCCATGGGACGGCAGCTCCACACTGCTGAGAGTTCATGTAATGAAAGCAACTAATAAAAATAAATAGAAGTGATGTGTAAGTTGTGTTTTTCCAACCCAGGTCCCAGTTTTTGCTTTTCTTTCTATTCTTCTTTTGTATCTGCAGATATATACATTATATACATATATATATTTGTAGTTTGGTGCGTTTCTTACTGTCTTTATCATTTAAAAGGTTTGATTGACTTTGATACCGTTGTATTTTGGGAATTCTTGAGCCCAGCTGGTGATCTCTCTATGACGTGTAAGTAATGCTCATTTAATACATTCATATAGTGTCAGTAAGATGTGGGAGCAGGATATATAAGTGGTGATAATTACAGTAAGAGTAAGCAACTATTCAGACAGTTTCGGTATTTAATGTTTCTCCAGTGCATATTTACACACATCACATTTAAACACACTGTACAATCTATTTTGACAATAACACAAAGTGTAAAGTGCAATGTGCAACTAACATTTATGGGCGTGTCCAAATCCATTTTACTATGAGAAAATTTTTTTTATTTTTTGCTGTAGTTCGTCTCTATTTCATACATATTAAACACAGCTTTAACGGAATTAAGTGTAGGAGCATGTGAGTCTACGAATATAAAGTGGAACAGATCAACAGCACTACCTTATACACACACACAACGGACCTGAACAAACAAATAATTTCACACATCAGCAGAGTTTTCTGTTCATACATGACAACACATGAGCAGCCTCTCAAAGTTCTTATCCTACAGGTGCCTCCAGAAATCTTTACTGTAAAGAATAAATGCTTAAATACAAATGACGACATTCTTCTTAGTGAAAGTGACATATTTGTTGATGTGAACCCACAACACAACGAAATGTGCATTTAACCCATCACACGTGCACACATGGGACCATTAACAGCGCCCGGGGAGCAGTGTAGCAGGATGGTACCTTGCTAAAGGGAACCCGATTGGAGCTTGGGTCAGGACTTGAACCTGCAACCTTCTGTTCACAAGGACAAAGTCTTAACCACTAGGCCACTACTGCCCTTTTCGCCTTGTGTGTGTAGTTCTGGTAGTTAACTACACAAAAATTGGTGTAAAAAAAAAACCAAAAAAAAAACCCAATTTGAATCACTATGCAAAAATAAATGTAATTCAACTACCTGCAAATTACTGCACAGTGTAGTTTAACTCCTAGTTCAGTTACATTTAGTTTACCAGTACCCAACACTGCATCTTAGACTTGTGAAACAGTATCTGAATCCAATCTTTGGTATTGAAAAATTGTACATATGAATATATGAATTGCACTCTCCTGCTCTAGTGACGCCAAGTGGAAACCAAGCAACCACTTTCTTAATGTTAGAAAGTTCTCATATGGTTCTCTGTGGATGCCTTTTATTGACTCAACCATCCAGCCTGGGATGAAGGCAACCTATGGGAAAGGGGAGAATGTTTGTGGCACCAGCAGTCAAACGCTAACCGCTTGGCTATGATCAAAAGCCCTGTGAGCTAATGGAGGTAGCTGCAGTGCTTTTATCTGCCACTGACAGGGAAATATCAGGTGGGGCTGAAGCATTGGCCTGATGAGGAGGTGGCCGTTTATGGGGCGTGTGTCATTGCTGTTGGTGACAGTACGAGGGCTGTCCTAGCGTTGCTACAGTGCAGTGGAATGAAGATGAAAGGGAGGTGTGTGCCGTAATCAGATTGTCTCCTGCAGTTGGGCCTCGTATTCATCTTCTGCCAGCAGCCAGCGGCTCGGGCCCTGCAGCCTAAACTCTGCACGACATAAATCACAATCGGGCTGCAGTCAGCTCTCATTCTCTCCACAGGACTGAGAGCCCAGCAGAACCAGCTTTAAGCCGACCTGAGACAAATTCAGCCTGGCCTGGTCCTTATTTACACACTTTATTGTCTTTTTCTGGCCTTTTTTTTACACGAAAAGTGGCTTCAAATGAAGATGGATTTCTGGCTAACCACCTAATGATTTTGTCTTCAGGGGAATCATACCTACTTTCTCTGCTGGATTCTCCACCGGGACAGAAAAATAGCACCATAAGGTCCGTTGGCAAGGTGCTGTCCGGCCCACGGCTGGTTAGCCGTCACGTTTCGAAGCTTTGCTGAGCTTAAGTCATACCCAAGTTTTCCCAGGGGTGGCTGTGTATCTAACTTGGCAAAGGTTGAACGAAAAACAGCTCTTTTACAGCTCTCTCCTGTTGCCGCGCCCGTCCCTGTGTGTCATTTTGAATCCGAGCCTACTCGGATCTCTCCGAGGTGCATGGCTTCATGTGTTGTTGTAGGCCTCTGCTATGCTGTTCCATATGTTGTTTGGTGATGGCCCACACATCTCGCTGACTGGAGCCACAAGAGCGGAGAAAAGACATCTGTTGCCCTGTCTGTCCACACTGGCTCTCACGCAAGCAACATAAACACACCTTGGTCTCAGCCGTACAGCTGCCACAGGCCATGAGAAAGTATAGAGATTACTTTGGCTTCCTCTGCATCAGCCCACTACTTTCCATATGGTGCAGGACTGGCTGTCCAAACAATTACTAATACACTGGAATGCACATCTCCTGGAGCACAGTATCGCCTGCTCTTCCAGTACTGTACATTTGAATTGGACTAAATTAATATTGTTATTTTACCAGTACAAAAAAATCAACATAAAAACTATTTTCTGATTGCAAGAGCAGTGAGAGTAGTTCAGAATGTTGTCCATATTACATTTAAGCTGCCATTTCTGTAAAAATCATTATGAATGGGCCAACAGAAATGAACCAAATTTAGTAAAGAGGTAACGTTGTTTGGCTTGCCATGGAACATGGCCCTTGTTTCAGTGTATTTTGTGTATTTCCCCTGTTCTGTAACCCGTTTATGTAATAAATTATGAATGCCATTCCTTTGTTTTGATTGCCAAATACTTCCTGTGTCTGGTCTTAGCCCTGCCCTATTGTTAGTGTTGTTAGATGTGTCTTGTTTCTGTGCTCCTCCCACTCCCAGAAGCCTTATTGTCTTGTGTATATAGTCCCCTGTTTTTGGTCTCTGTCTACTCTTACTGTCTGTTTCTGTTTTGTTTCTAGTGTTCTTCGGTCTTAGTTTGTCTTGTTACATAAATCTGTTAACGAATAAAGCTTGCATTTACTTTCTGCAAACCCAAATGTAAATGAAAGATAGAAACATTTTTCTTTTCCTATGTAATTATATTTCAACGTTTTGGTCTAAGGTTTGTGTCTATACACCTATACAGAGTTAGTCACTAATTAATAATGTATAATTATCCTATTTGTTCTTTGGTTAAACACAATTTGCACTAAAATTGAGTTGTTTCAACCAAAATTGTATACTATATATTAAGGGTCTCCTTCCAAATTGAAAAGTGTTCATTAATTTGCTTTTTTATGATGCAAGTTGTTGAGTATTGGCTTTTAGTCAGTAAATAAATGGTTGTTATGCATTAAATTAAAGTAAATACATTTTTAAAAATGAACTACAAATTTAATAAATTAAATAAATATTTAAGTTTGCATTAACTTTATTTTGCATAGAAAATCAACATGTCTTTTAATCATGGATCCCAAACATTATACATAGTTCTTGTATATATCTACTTGCATAAGCTCATTGCATCTTCAGCAGTGCAGAGACTGAATAAGGGAGACAGGTAAGTGCATATCAGAGCACTCAATTATGGAGAGTTGTTGGCCAGATGTAGTTACTTAATGGACATCAGAATCGTCATTACTTTTATTCTTGCTATTAGGGAGAACATTAGCCAAAGATAAACATCGGCTGGGCTTTGGGACGTCATTACAGGAAGGTGTAGCAGTAATGAGGGCGAAGTCTCTGCGAGTCAAGACAAACCCGCAATTGATATTTCATAATCAGGAGAAAGTCATTACCTTGAGAAACATGTGGTCACCTTGAGAAAGACTCTGCTTTCAAAGTGAATGTGCCAGCGAACATCAAGTTTTTATATTGCACTTATTATAGATGTAGGTGTATGTGTGTGTCGAGTGGATGATGCAATCCCATTCCAGGGGTTATGGGCTATTGCTCTTTCTCCACTTCACCTTTATGAGTGCCATTTGACTCTCAGCTACCTCAGAGCTGCTCAGCCACTTTCACCTGCCGGACGCTCAGGAGCTTACGTAACACTTAATATCAGAAAAAAACTGAAAGCAGGGACTATAGGAAGGACTGATGACCCTCTAACCTCAGCCAAGCTTTTTTGATAGACGTGTGATTAGCATTAGGAAAGCAGCTAGCCAAAGCTCTATAGGCCAACATCTGCTCTGATTATCATGTTGCCTAATTGCCCACATCAACACCACACTGTGAAAGATCATTAACTCACTATGAAAGGAGATATACTGTGGATTTCATAGCACAGTACCTTCCAGCCCTAGTCCAGGAATAACCCACAGTTTTGTGTTGCCTTGCTGTAACAATCCCTGCTCCCTGTCCTGGACCTGGAGCTCCCCTGCCTTCATTTAGCATTTCACCGCTGTAATGCTCCCACTTCAACCCAGGACCAGGACCAGGACTGGGAACCATAGCTAAAGTGAAGTGAAAGTGACTATTTGTCATACAATCACACACAAAGAGCATCATAACGAAATGTGACCTTTGCATTTAACCCATCACACCTGCACACATGGAGCAGTGGGCAGCTATGAGAAGCACCCAGGAAGCAGTGTAGCAGGACGATATCATCCTCAAGGGAACCTCAGTGGTCCCCAGGCCAGGACTTGAACCTTCAACCAAGGTCCTAACCACTGGGCCACCACTGCCCTACTGCCTTATAAAACCTACGTATTTTAAACGGGAAGCACTGGGAAATAGTTTAGTATTGAAATATAGAACATAGTGGACAGTGGAGGCCTAGTGGTTAGGACACTGCCTTTGGGACCTGAAGGTTGTAAGTCCCGGCCCGGGCACTACTGAGGTACCCTTGAGTAAGGTACCGTCCCACTACACTGCTCTAAGGGCGCTGTTGATAGCTGCCCGCTGCTCCACGTGTGCTGGGTCAAATGCAGAAGTCACATTTCGTTGTGGTGCTTGAGTGTGTTCACAGTGACAAATGGTCACTTCCACTTTACTTCACTAAAATATGTGCCAATCGGAGATGCTACCGACTGCATTGACAGTTTATACTAAGTGTAAACTGGTGTCAGTGTCAGTCATGCACATTTCAGCATTGTGTCATATGTATGAGTGACACGGACACTGTTTCCAACCCCACGGAGAGCTCCACCAGTCATCACAGACAGACGCCAAGTCTCCAGGAGGAGCCTACAGTACAATAAACATTGAGATGATTTTCATATGATAGGAAGTACTAATGGTCAAATAATGTCCTTTTAATCTACATGGACAGTGGTGACCTAGTGGTTTCAGCTCAGGTACCACTGAGGTACCCTTGAGCAAGGTACGGTCCTGCTACACTGTCCCTCTAGGTGCTGTTAGCTGCCCACTGCTCCATGTGTGGATGGGTTAAATGCAGAAGTCACATTTCGTCATGGTTCACTTTGTGTGATGGGGTGTGTTTACAATCACTTCACTCTCTGCTCCACTAAAACAGTGTGTACCTGAATCTGCCATGAACACGCACCTAAGCCTAGCTCCAACAGAGCTCCCCAGCTTCCACAAGCACACTTTGCAAGCACATGGTAATGCCAGGAGTGATCAGGGCCTAACTGAAGGGAAAGTGTCAAGGATTTCTGAGGCATGAAATGCAAAGAAATACATCCAGGTTCTGCTGAATGATCATTAACAACTGTCGCCAGTGGGACGCAGTCCAGTCGAGCCTTCTTCCATCAACACATTATGCATTGACAAGCCTGTCTCTTCCTTTTGTATGTCTCTTCCTCTCTTGCTTTTTCCAGCTGCCCCATCCATTATCATAGGCCTCACCTTTGGGAGGCAGCGTGAAGGAGGGGGGCAGTAAGTGACATATAAAGAGAGGGGGGAAAAGGGGACAGAAATCCATGGAGCGGCCACATCAGTAATTAACAGCTGCTTTGGCTCTGGCTTAATTTATTATGCAGTACTCTTAGTGGCCCTGCCCCTTGACACCCGGCAGAATGAGATCAGCTCCCCGCAGACGCCCTGCATGTGAATAGAGCTCTTTCTGCTTCTTCTCAATCGTATGTCTGTGTGTGTGTGTGTGTGTGTGTGTGTGTGTGTGCGCGCATGACCGAGGAACCATTTCGGCCTCAATAGACTGACTGTACCACGCAGATAGGAGGAATCTTTTGTGCGCCATGGAAGTACTTGACAATCACAAAGGTACAAATCTCATTTAGTGTCAGTCGATTGTGCGAGACACTCGATGCAGAAGGGCAGGAACAGGAAAAAAAAGGGGGCCTCTGAAAAGAGTTCATAATAACGCTGCTTAAGCTTTTGCTTTCATGCTCTCTTCTCACCTTTATGCCGGCACTCTCCCGAGACGCCGCACTGGGTGCTAAAACAGGGTTTAAAGGCTTCAGCCTGTCGCCATAAAACATTTCTGCTGTGACTCGGATGTTTGCCGCGAGGATCAAAACAACAAAGTGCAAACACGTGACAAATGTTTGTGGTTCAAATTGCAAGCAGTTCTTTTCATGGGCCTGGCTTTGCAGAAGGGGACAAAGAGGAGCACGGTGAACAGAGAGGTGAGTGCATGGGCTAGCACTGCAGGAAGTTTATGCAATGGACAGAACAGTGTAGGTGTACACAATGACCGTTTACAGGCCTATGGTGTAAAGCTACAGTCATACTAAGCCTGGGAGCCTAAAATGCAGTTTACCTAAAAGAGGGGGTTTTCAAGTATGAATTATACATTTATCATTTATTATTATTTTTATGATTGTTATCATTAGTATTATTGTTCTTCATATTATTAGTGTAGTATAAATACGTAGACCATTTAATAAACATTTTAGTGGTAAACTTCTGTTTAAGAGGGAAATGATACAGGACTTTTATTGTGATGGTATTGCCGTTCCTGCAATGATTGGGAGTCAGGCCTGTTTCTGTAATGATCTCGGGTGTACTGGCAGCAAATGCAGGCAGGACGGACGTGACAAAAAGGGGTTTTATTGAACTCAAAAGACAGGACAGAGACCAAAACAGTGTGCCTGAACACAGACAGGGAAGGACGCCCACGAAAGCCCGTTAAACCCCTTTGATAATTGCCCACAGCTGAGCCCGAGCTTCGCCTCAGCTGTGTGGGCGGGGCTAGGGCATCCTCCTAACAGTTTGCAATACATATTTTAAGTAGGAGTCTCTGCAGCCAGGAGCCCCGTGTCAGTGCCCTGCTCATTCTGTTCTGCGCATGTGCAATAATCAGCAACCGCAGAGAATCTCTCTTTTACAACACTGCCCTATCCGTTCTCGCTGCAGACTCTAGGATAGAAGTTATTGTTGTCAGATACCACTGTCAAATGTTTCTGAGCAGCAAGTGTTGACGGCTGCGTTGTAGAGATCAGCCAAATGCACACCGATGGATTGGGCAGCCAGCATGGATCAATCATCTACAAGCCAAATCTTTAGGGACATTGTTGAGTGGGAGGGGCCTGTGAAAATCCGACCGGTCAGGGGAGTTTTCGTCTGTCGCTGGCTGAAGTTCATAAAGTTGTCAAAATAAAAGTCTGTCACGCTCTCGCGAACTCGCAGCATATTCTACATATAACTGATAAAATATACAGTTTGAACAGGTTTGATAGGACACACTGCAAGAAGAGTTAAGCCATTTTCCACAAACACACACCGAAGACTTTTAGTCCTCCCTGTAGCCTGAATTTTACAGAGGCCAGCTTAGATATTGCCTGTTAAATTGGACAATAGAGTGAAGCTAGCAGACAGGATTGTGAGGTGCAAGTTATTGCAAACCTTATTTTGTGAAAGCAGATTTACATAAATCTGGTTCAAAGCACCTAATGAGCAAAGCCCAGAGTTCCAGAATAAAGTATATTACAGTGTTCATCTGCTTTAAAAATGTGTTTTATCTGCATAGTAAAATCATATTTTTTTTTATTTGTTTGACCAAATGAGAGAGTCAGACCAAGTCTGACCTTAAACTAATATTTTCTTTATTTTTTCAGGGTCTCTGCAGTAAGGGAATGCAATGCTATTTAAATGAGAAACAGAATTTAGGTTGGAAATTTCTCTTAATAAAGTCTATTCAACAAATCAAATAGTTATAATGATACAACAGGAGCTGCTAGAATCAAGAAAGGACTCGCTGCTATTAGGCACTGCAGTCCCTCCTATTCAGTGTCCTACTAGACGTTTGCTTACTGGCTGCATCTGCATTTACTCATTTAGCTGATGCTGTTATTCAAAGCAACTTCCAAGCTACAGGAACAATCAAGCATGATGAGATGCCTTCCTCTGCTCTATACATAAACTTAATTATTTATCGGACCATTCTACTGTCAGGAAGCTGGTGTAATCAACCTAATTCTGATACTCGAATTCTGACTCGCGTTCTGAACTCTATGTAATGAAAATGTTAAGGGCGCAGCTCTGATGCTGCCAGCACCTCTTTTACAAAACAATTCCCCATCTCAGCTTACAGGAATAGCCATTGGTCATGGTGTCATGTTGTCACTGTGTGCTTTGACTGATGTGATAATCACTGGGTTTGTCAGCTGATAAGATGTGAAGTGTGCAGCGCGTTATCACCCAGGGATCATGATGCGGCTGCTGTGACTCGTGTCCAGGGTTCCCAACTCTGCCTGGAGTACTTCAGTTAGGAGGTAAATAATCTACCTCTGAAGTTCTCTGCTGCCCAAACAAACATTTGGTCATTTATGAGACCCTCTCCATATTCCCCATAAACTGATCAGCCATAACATTGACCCCGCTGACAGAAAACGAACAACATTACATTGATTTAGTTATTACATAGTGTTGTACACCTGTACGTTGCCAAAACACTGATTAAATATAGGTGTAATACTCCCTTTAGACCTGGTTTTTGTCGTCATTTCATGGCCTTTACAAATAGCAATGGGCAGACAATGTGTGTCATTTCAAAAGCACCACTCCTACAAGCAGGAAACAATTATTTTGAAAACTTAAATCCATAGTGTAAAAACGAGGAATGCTGGAATGAAACTAGCAAAAGTACTTTTTGTTGCACTCTCCACCCATGCCAAATACGGCCCTCCATGTTTTTTCTGAAGCTTTTAATGAACAAATGAATATTAAGTTATGCTTTTCCTCATGAAATTGTTCCCAGCCATTGGAAATCACAATAAGACAGATAATGACATATCCTTGGAATTCTTGCAGCTCAGGGCACAAAAAGGCAGGAGCTACTGTGGATTGTGCCATCTTTACAAAGTGGGCATGCTAGGGTTCATGCCACCAGTTGGGAAAGAAGGGCACTTTGAAACTAATCCAGTTATGAGGCCCTGTGTTGAAAAGAGGTGGAAAGCAAAATACAGCTGAAAACTGTGGGAAGCTGCTTCCCCCTAATATGCAATGAAAAAGTTGCACGTCATTAGCATAGACTGCTAACAGCAAGCCATGGTTGGGCCTCACTCTGGTGACACCATTAGGGCATCTCTTGGGTAAGGGAACTAAATAAAGTCAAATATATGGGTGCAGGCCCCTGTGCTGTGGGGGTGGGGTAGGGTACTGGTGACAAGAGTCCCTGCCCTTCTGCGCTGCATCTACAGGCAATAGAGGGCCGGGGGAGACAGAGGGACTGGAGAAAACCAGACAAGCACTGCCCAAGGCCTTTCTGCTGAAAACCTAGGAGACAACCCAAGGATCTTACCAAATTACCAGCAAGAGTCTGGTGTGGCTTAAGCACCATGTCAGCCACACCTGGCACAAGAGAGAAGGACTCCGCTCCGCTGGACAACCATGCTTTAAGGGCATCTGCCCAGGTGATCACTTCCAGCCAGTACTATTCACCCACTGCCAGCTTGGCCCATACAGGTGTATTTTACATTTTCATGCTATGCATGCTTTCAAAATAACATGATCTTATGCATTTCCCTCTTGTAGAAGTGGAGCTTTTTAAACGAGGCGAGGCTGGCCACAATGTTAGCATTGACATACACAGACGTACACAGATACTTGCGTTGTGTATGGCACTGGAAAGGCTTAGGTGGAACAGTGCTGACCCCCCCCTGAATGATGTGCTTCACTGTGCACATTACACCATTATAAAAGCAACCCATAACCATCATAGCATCACGTTCCCCTGCCTTTTAAAGGATGTGCCAGTCTGATTAGTTTATTGCATGTTACATTAAAAATACCTCTGAATAATTGAGTCTATTTCCACCATTAAAACAGCAACATTGATATGGACATGCCCATAAATGTTGTATTGTATGCTTTGCATTAGACTATCTAACTAGAGCCCAGTGTCTGACTGCATAACCTTACTGATCTGATTCTGGGTTTTAGCTAAAGTGGCTTGGCTGAATGTCTTGCATTATGGAGGAGAGGAGTAAGGTTTACATATGTTGCTCTTGTTTTAAGTCAGTCTTATACTGTCAGGTTTGGGTTTAGGAAGTAATTGTGAGTTTCACTAATGGAGGTTCATTTAACAGAGATAAACATGAGCACTAACTAGGTACAAACAAATCCATAACTTGCACAACTGGGGCTCAAGCATGATACATATCCATAATACAGATGACAGATACAAGACCAGGGCAAACACAGGGGTATAAATACACAAAACAAGATGGTCGACACCTGGGAGAGGGAGGAGCACAAAGACAAGACACAGCTGACAAGACTTAAAATCAGGGCAGAGCTAAGGCTTTGGAACAAAGCACATGACACAGAAACAAACACATGACCACACAGACAGGGAAATGGCTAATAGGAAATAAAGAAACAGAAGCCCATATCGTGGGCCTAACCTGATATATACAAAACGTATATTACTTTATATATTATATATCTGTAATATCATAAAGAGTTTACATTGTTTAATCAGTTATCAGTTATAAAGATAGTTATATTACGTAACGAATCAGATGAACATTATTACTTAGTGAAATACACAGTTTCTCAAATGATGGAATACTGCTGCCATAACTCTGCTAGACTCTGGCCCTTTAAGACCATTACTGGACCCCCTGCTAATGTCTAAAGAGGTGAAATGTGGACCTCATGCCACTGTTGAATGGGCAGCGGAGGCTGCCCTGGTTCTTTCATCCATGGGCTTGTCACACAGTGCCACAGGTGACTGGACCTTTTGTGCCTTATCTTTAGAGCTGACAATGCTCCAGGGGATGTCAGGTCTGTGCTGAGGAGCTCCCACTGGACACACAGGATAAGAGGGTTTTGTTCACTCTCAGGTGCTCTGTGATATATCACACATCACACTTCTTTACCACTGTCATAAGAACACCTCACACCTCAGAAAGAGTCTCTGTTAACAGAACTGTTATTTCAAATGTTAGCAATTAAAACATTTCAACTCATTAAATATTTCAAGTCAAATGTGAAAGAAATGACATATTCTGTGGATTTTCTGGGTGAAAATTACTACACATCATCTACAGAGAACACACGTCTGTACAGTTCTACTGTAAGTTCAGTGAATACACAGAAACTTTGCACTAAATTAGGCAGAAACTGTTTAACCCTTTAGTGTTCTGGTCAGTAGTTTGGTCAAGTGCATTTTGAGTCTCTATATTTTACTGAAACATTCACTGGGCATAACTCAACCTGACTGTTCCGTCACTGCCACTTGATTTAGGTCAGTTATGGTCAAAACTCCACTGGATTTCACTGTGTCTTTAATAAGTCGACCTTTTCAGTGAGTTTCCTCACCAGAAGTTAGATATATTGGCAGTGGTGGCCTAGTGGTTAGGACATTGTGCTTCGGACCTGAGGGTCGCAGGTTCAAATCCCAGCTCAGGCACTACTGAGGTACCCTTGAGCAAGGTACTGTCCCACTACTCTGCTCCACGTCTTGGAAGTCGCTTTGGATAAAAGCGTCAGCTAAATGTAAATATATGCTAGCTGCAGGTTGTTCTGTTGCACTAACACACATGTAAGGACATTTCTGAGAGGTTTTAAGAGAAGCCAATCATTTTATTTGTTCTTTACTCATTAAAAAAAACTTTGGTGTTTGGTGGAACTTTTTGACTGTTTGACAGAGGCCTGTGTTTAAAAAACTATGGGGTTGTTGAATAAACAAATAAACATCATGTTTATTATTGGCCCAAATATATCTATTTTATTTTGATCTATCTATATATCTAAATATATATATTAGCCTGCTAAATATCTGGACCAGTCACCAGCGAGCTATAGCTAATGAGAGCGCAGGACAAGAGACAACAGGGGTACTCACCTCAAAGCAAAAACATGGAGGACATGGCAGTGTCACGGCGGACTCAGCAAACTGAACCAACTCTCTCTGTAGAACAGACAGTCCATACTGCCTGCCTGTGCTGATCCATTTCCTTCCGCAGTTTTATTTTTCTGAATTTATGATTACGCTTGTTTGTGTGTGTGTGTGTTTTTTAAACTCCTGTTTGGTATGTTTGACGTTTTGTGGCAGAATGTTGTTCTGCAGAGCAGACGGACTGAAAGTCGTGCTGGAAGATGGTGTAGTTGGTGATGCCCTGTCTCTTTCACTTTCACAATCATGTAGTTTGAACAAAACATAAGGTGAACTAGAGGTGCTAACCTGCCCCAAGGTGTGAGTTTGTTTGTCTGCCTTGCAATAGGCTGCTGACATGTCCATGGTGTTTCTCCTTCCTTCACCCTATGAGTGCTGGGATAGATTCCAGAAGCCTTTTCTCCATAGCCCCACCCTCCATGACACTGGCAAGGATGATCAGCAAAAAAAAAAAAGAATATATATATATATATATATATATTACATTATATTATAATTACATTTATTATTATTCGAAAAATCCATTATTCATATCCATAATTCTAGTAAAGAACACTTGAATTTGTAAAGGATTTACAAGGTTTTAAGGACTTTAAAACAATTCTTTACTGCTCTACTTCTATTCAGCCTGATCTACTACACTACGTAACAGAGTTGTATTTTATTTTTGTTTATATGTGTACAAAGTGTGTTTTCCCAATCACTTATACTTAAAATCAACAAAAAATGGCCGTTGTTCCAAAAAAACTTTGCTCCTGTGCTGAAAACAACGACATTTTAAAATGTATCTGTTTTCAAGATCATTCTCCATTCACATTAAAAGCTCAGTAGACTTCCAGAATATTCTGCAACTGTGAGAACTGTCCAGAAGTTTCTAATATTGTCCAAAATACTCTAGAACTTTCTGGAATCATTTAGAACTTTCTAGAATTTTCGGGGGCTATACATAAATATAAACATAAAAAACTATAAATCCAGAACTTAAATAAATACAGCCGGTTTTACATAGGATTTATACATGAGCAGTTGAAATACAACACTCAGACGCCATTAACAAAAAATTGTGTAACGTGCTATCACGGGGCTTTATAGCCAACAACCAGTTGTCCATCAGTGGGGCCTTCTGCTCATCTACTAAGGACTAGTTTAACTACCATTAACCACCTCCACATGCTTCATATGCTGCCAAATATGACTTTTATAGCCATAAAAGTCATGGATATTAACTGATGCCACTTTTTTCAGTTTTTTTTTTGGTTTTTGTTATTGCTATCCGGTGTCGACCAGAGGAGGACGGGTTCCCTTTCTGAGTTTTGGATCTTCCCAAGGATTCTTCTTCCAGCTTAGGGAGTTTCCTTTTCCTTGTCTCTGTCACCTTGGCTTACTCATTAGGCGCTCGGACCTGGATTCTGTAAAGCTGCTTTGGGACAAGATCAGATGTAAATAGCATCCATCCATCCATCCATCCATCCATCCATTTTCTAAACCGATTCTTCCGTTTCACGGGGAAGCTGGAGCCAATCCAAGCTGACTGCAGGCCTAAGGCGGGGTATACCCAGGACAGGAGGCCAACCCATCGCAGGGCAACACACAGACAGACAGACAGACAGACAGACAACCATTCATACACACATTCACACCTCATCCAATCAACCTACTGCAGCCTTTGGACTGTGGGAGGAAACCGGAGAACCCGGAGGAAACACACGCGAACACGGG